>JAUTBS010206349.1:0-11695 GCA_032361285.1 Aequorea victoria | reverse complement strand
CACCAGACGGTGATGAAGACCAAACGATGATGATGGTGGTGATGATCACGTGGTGGTGGTGCCTCCAAAGATCCAAGTCAATGCTTGGTGGTGGTGGCAGAGGTGGTTGGCCGTGGTGGCCAGTTGCTGTGGCAGCTGTGGTGTGTGTGTGTGTAAGAGAAAAGATCGCAGAGAATGAGGGAGATTTGAGGGATGAGTTATGGGAGGGAGATGTCTCCTTTTTATATAGGAAAGGGGAGCAGATTTAGTGGGATAGGATCCCCCAAATCTCTCCAACATATCCTATCTTTTCAAACTAACATTTATCCTATTTTCAAGCCTATCCCCCAAATCTCTCCAACAGATCCTATCTTTCCAAACTAACATTTATTCAATTTCCAAAAAAAATTCCATTGAATCCTCTATGATTCAAACTTCTAAATTTCACTCTCAGCAATAAAAGGTTTCTTCTTTTTATTTTTCCCTTATTAATTTAGATGCTAACAACTTTGATTTATTTTACTAAAGTTTAATTATCATTAATGTGTCATTTAAGAAAATACCCATTTGATAATTCAATTATTCTCCTTTATGAAATTAACATGTTTTATTAATTTGGAAATTTTTCATCATCATTATTAGTTTAATTAATTATCTTTTTATTAGTTAATTTATTTTATTATTTGAAAATTTCTTTATTAGTTTATTAATTTATATTATTAATTAATTAGTTTATAATAAATAATTTATTTATTATATTATTTTGTTTTAAAAAAAATTAAATTTTTACCGATTTTTACAACTGTAAGGTGATGGTGATGATGGCAATGCTCACAGTGACAACGTCGATGATCGTGGTGGTGCTCGGTGGTTGGTGGCAGCGATAGAGGCTGCTTGGTGGTGGCAGCGATGGTGCTGGGCAGATGAGTAGAGAGGGAGAGATGAAGAATTTCTCACAGAGAGGGATCGAGAGACTGAGAGATGAGTTCTGTGAGGGAGGGTTTCCCTTTTTATACAAGAATGGCAAACAGAAAAACAGGAAATACCTTCCTGGATTCCCTTCCTAGGATCCTATCCTCCCAATATTAAAACATATTCCTTATGGAAACCCAGCTGTCACACCACTACACCTGCACATACTTCCCTTTTCTTTTCTTTTTTCTGTTTTGTCTCTTCTTTCTTTATTTGATTAATACTAATAACATAATTAAAATTTTAGTATCTTTTAATAATTTAATATTTTAGAATCTTATTATTACTTCATTTAATTAGTTTAGTTTATTTTAATTTAATTATTTTATTACTATTTTATTATTTATTAGTTTTTAAATAAATTAAAATTCTTACCAGGTTTTACAGTTCAAACCAAAATTCACAAAGATGGTTTGCTCGATCTTAGTGAACTCGTCAGTCCAGCAGGAGAGAGAATTTTGAGTAGAAGAAGTCGTGTTACAGAATCAGAGTTGGCTACTAAAAGAAGGACAGGAGCCCCTTTATATAGGAAATCTGGAGGACCTGAACCTGACTTGAACCTGGTTTAAACCTGATGTGCGCCACCTCACCCTAGCATGCCACATCCTCATAGTACGCGCCATGTCAACCCTTTCCATGATAGCGTGTTGTCACGGGCTAAGATTTTCTCACCTCACTTGTGCCTCGTGCGGCACTCAGGCAGCGCACCCACGACTGCCTAAGTCAGCCTTTCTCACTCGAGAAACCTTACCAATGCCTTGGAGTGTCAGCCTCTCTCTCACTCAAACAAAGAGACTAATCTCACACACTCACACAATACACACAATTTAGGGTAAGGAAGTTTCACTATATAAAGAATAAGTGTGCAAAGGATTTACAAGGTTATAACTCCTCTCAAGTGTTGATAAGCTCTCAAGCTCAAACTTTACACACTCTCACTCGAAAGAGTCTCTCTGGAACCCCTCCCAAGTGCTCTTCCCATTGGAGCACCTCAAAATGTTCACCTCACAAATGAGGCCTCTCAGCCTTTTACATCCTTCCACCCTCTCAACGAATGGCTAGGATCATCTTGATCTAAAGGCTATAAATCACCCTCCAGAACATTCCTAGACTTCCACACTCTTCTCTCATGTTCTAGAATCCTCCACAATGTTCTAGGACATGGGAGAGTTATCTTTAATCTTCCTAGGTTTTTTGGAATCTTCTAGGATGGTCTGGTACATTCCGGACTTCTTCAGAACATTCAAGACTCTTCAAGGTTCTTCTATGTATTGGAACCTTTCAGGATACTCTAGGACCTTCTGGGAGCCTCATCCGCAAATTTAAGCTTCCAATATCATAGCGATTCTCAGTCTGTGACATTCTCTCCCACCCAATCTCGTGACGTCCTCATCACGTCGTGGTAAGTCCGTCTATCACATCCTTGTTTGGTCTTTGTCACTTGAGTTTCTGGGTCTTATCGCAGTTTCTTCTGCACACCTTTTGTACTCCGCTAGTGTCGTAGTGGCACACACATGTCTTGTACCCTGCCAATGTCATAGCGCCACTCTGCACTTGTCTTGTACCCCGCTAGTGTCGTAGCAGCACCACGCACCTATTTGTATCCCGCCAGTGTTGAGCGGAGCCACGCACTTATTTGTATCCTGCCAGTGTGGAGCAGAACCACACACGTATTTATATCCCGCCAGTATCGAGCAGAATCACGCACCTATTTGTATCCCATCAGTGTCGAGCAGTACCACACACTTATTTGTATCCCACCAGTGTCGAGTGGCACCACGCACTTATTTATATCCCGCTAGTGTCGAGGAGCACCATGCACTTATTTATATCCCACTAGTATTGAGCGGCACCATGCACGTATTTATATCTCGCTAGTGTTGAGCAGAACCATGCAACTATTTGTATTCCGCCAGTGTCGAGCAGAACCAAACACCTATTTGTATCTCACCAGTGTTGAGTGGAACCCCATACCGAGTTGCCTTGCATGCCTCGTCTTTATCACATCGTAAAGCCCTTGTTGATTCAACACACGCTTGCGCAGTATTCCTATGCCTTCCTTTACTCCTATAGTGAAGTTCTAATGTCGCAGTGCCCCCGAACCACGCACACGCTTCTTGCTTTGTCCTCTTTCACCAGGTTACGCCTCTCGCAACCTCGCTCTGATACCAACTATCATGGGCCAAGATATTCTCACCTCGCTTGTGCCTCGTGCGACACTTAGGCAGCGCACCCACAACTGCATAAGTCAGCCTTTCTCGCTCGAGCAACCTTACCAAGGCCTTAAAGTGTCGGCCTCTCTCAAACTCAAATACAAAGATCAATCCCACACACTCACACAAGACACACACTTTAGGGTAAAGAAGCTTCACTATATAAAGAATGAGTTTACAAAGACTTTACAAGGCTATAACTCCTCTCAAATATTGACAAGCTCTCAAGCTCACACTTGACACACTCTCACTCTAGAGAGTCTCTCTGGAACCCCTCCCAAGTGCTCTCCCCATTAGAGCACCTCAAAGTGCTCACCTCACAAATGAGGCCTCTCACCCTTTTATAGCCTTCCACCCTCTCAACAGATGGCTAGGATTATCTTGATCCAAAGGCTATCCCTTCAGAACATTCCTAGACTTCTACACTCTTCTTCCATGTTCTAGAATCCTCCATAATGTTCTAGGACATGGGATAGTTATCTTCAACCTTCTTGGGTTTTTTGGAATCTTCCAGGATGCTCTGGTACATTTCGGACTCCTTTCGAATATTCAAGACTCTTCAAGCTTCTTCTATGTACTGGACCCTTCCAAGATACTCTAGAACCTTCTGGGAGCCTCATCTACAAATCCATGCTTCCAATGCCTTAGTGATTCTCGGTCCGTGATAGCGCACCACCTATGATTTCCAAATGGAGCAGCTTGTTCCCCTTCCTTACTTCAAATCTAAGTTGTCACCACTGCCACTTAAGTCTACGAGTAGTAGCATAGCCATTTTGGTCTATGTCTTACTATCTACTAACATCCATACATGTACATGCGTATAAATATAAAAATGTAACGAAATCCTAAAAAAGAGCAAGCAGTTTCTATACATAACTTTGTAAATACCTATCCTTGTACATAAGCAAGCATCCCTGTACATAGAAAGCCTTATACATAATAACCTGTATATAATGACCCCTATAAATATCCCAGTACATAGCTATCTTGTAAATATCTATCTGTGTACATGACAAACCTTGTAACAATCTATGTACATAATCCTTGTACAATTCGTATACATAATCCCTGTGAATAAATCATGTACATAACCCTATAAATATCCATGTATATAGCAATTTGTGTATATATAAAACATCCATGTATATAAAAAAACAAATATCCATAGAGAAGAGGAAATGGAAAAAGAATGTTGAATAAAACATCTAATTATGAATGAAGGCCTATACCATCCAAATATAAATATATATTAAAAAAAGTGTATCTAAGGTGTACATCAAATAAATAAGAGAAATACATAGGACACCCTAATCACGTTGATGACGAGTGTGATGTGGAGGCTCCGGGATAGAGGATGCAGAAGTGATGGTATTCTCTGAGTCGAAGTCGTCGTTACTGTCGGTCTGACGCGCCTGAACCCCAGTCCACGGGATAGGTCCCTGGGAAGTAGTTTTCGATGGACCAACAGCATACGGGGTGGCGACATGGAAATACCAGATCTCCCATGGATGGAAGGGCCACGGCTAACAGAGCGAGGCTGCAAGTATGTAAAATAGAAAGAAAGAAAACAAGTGCGGTCAGCATGTATATATGTGCGGATAAAAAAAAGACAAGAAGGGTATAGAAGTAAATAAATAAAATAAGAGTACTCACCGGGTGAGGGTGAGGATAGGGAGCTCGGGGGATAGGATCCAGGTGTGCATCCGTGAGCATATGGGTCTGCTGCCTCACTAAGATCATCAGACCCAAAATAGTAGTGAGCCAGTCCTCCATGAAGGCTTGAGAAGACTGAGGAGAAACCTAAAAGGAGCCAAGAAAAACAAATATTAGATGCACTGACATATCTAGTTAAAAGAATGAGGCATAAAATAAATAGAGCAAAGTAGGAAGTACCTACTCATCCCTGCCGCCAAGGTGTATCTCCTGTGTCACAGGAGTGGGAATAGGAATAGAACACGAAAACCCATAGGTGAATGTGTCCACTGCCCGAGGTAATGGCGGGAAGAAATTAGCATCCGCAACCAGAGCACGAGCAGTGTAAGCATCAGTAGCAGCAGAGGTAGCTCGGGTAATCGCGGCGGCTCGACCACCAGCCATACGAGGAACCTGACACGTCAAGGGCTGTCCGGTCTGCACCTCTACAGGCTGGATGTCCATCGAACGCATTAGGAAGTCGCGAGCAAAGGTGGCGTACTCTCCCTCGACTAGGAAATCCCTAGTCACAAAGTCGTACATCGCCTCAATGACGTCATTGAATGGAATGGTGTGTGTCGACCTCATGCTTAGTGAACGTGACTGAGGGACCTAGAAGTGGTCCAGTCTCAGTGACTGCTGATCTACCCTCTCATCTAGGAACCACTCCTGGTAAAATGGACCGTCTAACAAGATCCTCATCTGAGAAGCCTGATGCCTCATCATCATATCAACACCGGTCCTAACCTCTATATGCTCCCACACCCCTGAAAGATGAACCAAGCACAGGTTACATATAAGAGAAATCACAAAAAGAGAGTCAAACATGCGTGAAATTGAAATAGAACATACCTGTGTAGGGGATAGGCGGTCTAGCCAGAGACAGTATGAGTTCAGGTCCTTCCCATCCTCCTTCTTCCCCTGTGTACTATGACCGTACCGCGCTACCCTCGGGATGATCTGGGGACCAGGATGAGTATTTTCTAGAGCCGGTAGCCCCAGAAACTCGTAGAGCGATAATTGTAAATAAGAAAAAGATAAAACAAAAAAAGAGATAAAACAAAAAAAAATAAACAAACAGAATAAGTGTTAGGCTGTGTTAATAAGGAATTAAGTACAAATGAACTAAAAGACCAAGAGTGTGATCAAGATCATACCTCCCAAATCCACTAGTAACCAGTGACTGACATCTCCTTGACCCAGCACATGGACCGCAAGATGGTGTAGAGGCATGTCAGCGGTGCTCCTCCCTAATAAAAGGATGCCACCCGGTGGAGGTCGCGCAGGACTCCTAAATAGTACAATTGGACGTTATTTTATATGTTCGTAAACAGTCAAGCACCGAAGAGATAGAGCATAAATGCCTGAGCAATCTACTCAAAGTGGCCAGGCTCAATGCACTCGTACCCTATGTAGCTATCTATGAGCCATAAATACCGGATGCGCCCGCGATTGGACTGCAACAAGATCTTACCAAGCCAGTAGGTGAGCGCCTCCGGGCATGAGCCTATAATGGGGTCGAAGGTGATCGGATGTCCCCCCACCCTGATCCCCATGATCATTAAAAAGTTCATCAGAGTCACGGTGGCCTCGAATGATGGGAAGTAGAAGGTATTGGTGGTGTCCCACCACCTGTCTTCCAAGGCCGTCATGAGTACTCGATCATTATGAATATCGTGAGGAGGGGGATGAACCAATCGAATCCAAACCAATCAACAAGAACTCGCCTCTCCAAGGGGAGGACCTCGTACCACTCGACGATACGAGTGGACCCTCCAAACCCCTGCAAGTACTCGCCAGTCTGCAAGAAAAGAAGAAAAACACAAAAAAAATCGTTAGGTAAAATAAAAGAGGAAAAGGTAAATAACAACATAAAAAAATATAAAAAAATTAATATAAATAATATAACGAAAGAGTTCAATAACCTAAGAAAGTGTGAAAATATTTACTTAGTGACTAAAAGTTGAAAATCCATCACTTTGGGTAGTGTGAAGCGCAACCAAATTTGCGCAAAAATAGAAAAATTAATAAATCTAGGAAAGCATGAAAACACTAATCTAGTGAATAAAATAAAAAATTCTCCTCGAAAAATGTGAAAACGTTTATCTTGGGACAAAAGGTCAATGATTCCTTCTTGGAAAAATGTACTACATAACTTGGTCAGGACGAACGGGTGTTTACCCAACTCGGGAAACGTGAAACACAACCTAGGACGCCCGAGAAGCAGTAGCTCACACATCACTAGGCGGGAGTGCAAAATATAACCTAAGCCAGGCAGGCCGAAGAGAAGCATATCATTCTCGGGACGCGTTGATACGCAACTCAAATTTGAATTAATAATAATAAAAAAAGATTCCGTAAAAAAATATTAAAACGTTAATCTAGGGACAAAAAGGTCATTAATTCCCTCTTAGAAAAATGTGCAACACAACCTAAGTTGGTCGGAATGAATAGGTATTTACCCAACTTGGGAAACGTAGAACGCAACCTAGGATGGCCGAGATGCAGTAGCTCACACATCACTAGGTGGGAGTGCAAAACGTAACCTAAGTTAGGCAAGCCGAAAGGACGCCTATCCTCCTCGGGACGCGTTGATACGCAACCCAAGTTTGAATTAATAATAAAAAAATAAAAATTACCCTAAAAAATGTGAAAACATTTATCTAGTGACAAAAGGTCATTGATTCCTTCAAGGGAAAATGTATGACACAACCTAAGTTGATTGGGACGAATGAGTGTTCACCTAAATCGAGAAACGTGGAACGCAACCTAGGATTGGCCGAGACGCAGTAGCTCACACATCACTAGGTGGGACTGCGGAACATAATCTAAGTTAGGCAGGCCAAAGGGGAGCCTATCCTCCTCGGTACGCATTGATACGCAACCCAAGTTTGAAATAATAATGAAAAAATAAATAAAAAAATTCTCCTAGAAAAATATGAAAACATTTATCTAGGAACAAAAGGTCATTAATTTTCTCTTGGGAAAACATACGACATAACCTAAGTTGGTCGGAACGAACGAGTGTTTACCCAACTCGGGAAGCGTGGAACGCAACCTAGGATGGCCGAGACGCAGTAGCTCATACATCACTAGGCGGGAGTGCGGAACGTAACGTAAGTTAGGCAGGTCGAAGGGAAGCCTATCCTCCTCGGGATGCGTTGATACGCAACCCCAGTTTGAATTAATAATAAATAAATAAAATTGTCCTAAAAAAATGTGAAAATGTTTATCTAGGAACAAAAGGTCATTAGTTCCTTCTTGAGAAAACGTACAATACAACCTCAGTTGGTCGGGACGAACATGTGTTTACCCAACTCGGGAAGCGTGGAATGCAACCTAGGATGACCGAGACACAGTAGCTCACACATCACTGGAAGGGAGTGCAAAGCATAACGTAAGTTAGAGAGGCTGAAGGAAAGTTTATCCACCTCAAGACACGTTGATACGCAACCCATGTTTGAATTAATCAACTAAAAAAATAAAAAAATGCAAAATAGTTTGTCTAGAGATAAAAATCAAATTTTCACCTCAGGAAGCGTTGGCACACAACCCAACGGCGGAAAAAACGAACCAAAATAAATATGTAAATAAAAAAATAAAATAAAAAGTCCCTAAAAATGTGAAAATGTTTGTGTAGGGACAAAAGCAGAATTTCTACATCGGGAATTATTGACACGCAACCCAACGGTAAAAAACTAAAACATATATATGTGCAAAAAAATAAAAAATAAAAACACGTGCATCGTTCAGTCCTAGATATGCACAGTTTGTAAGTTCTGATCTGTTTTATTTTTAAGAGTTCAAGTTGTTTGGTGTTATGTTCTGAAATACCATCCATCCAAATGTTTCGGTCTTACCCTTTGCATACATCTAAGTCCATAAATCTTTTTTTAAGTTCTTTCGGCATTATTTTGGTTTAATTAGAATAGAAAAGAAGTAGAAAATAAAAAATGCATACTCTGTGGTTAGTCACCGAGAGATGTACATCCGGAGAGTGAAGTAGCAACGCTGGATCCATGGTGATGTCGTCATAATAGAAGCGGCCAGCCCCGAGAGGCTCCAAGGCATGAGTCGGGGAATCGTACCGAGTCTGGTCGAAACCTCCTTGAATATTAGAATCCAGCACCCCATGAAAAGGGTTTGGGACCTAAGGGCTGTCCACCACCAGCACCTCGGTGGCATGACGCTTCGAAGGCTCGCCCTCCTTCGGGACACGAATGGTGTCGGCAGCAGCGAGCATGTCGTCCATGGCGAGGGACGGCGTATGTGAGACCTCCAGATGGGCTAGAATAGGCATCATTGACCCCTAATAATGATCCTAAGCCTCTAAAAAGGAGTCTGAGTCCGTCGGGGTCCCAGATGGCTGGGCAGGGTCAGCAGTACCGCCAGTCAAAGTTGTCATCACCGGGATCGTCGTACCCACCTCCATAGGTGCGTCGGTGCCAAGGAGATGTGTGACGTCAGTTGACCCGGTTACTCCTCCTGGCTCGCACCACCTAGCACGTGGATCGTGCCACTGTTCATCGAGTCGCTGTTGAAAGCCACGTAGGAAATTGGTCAGGAGTTCAAGAAAGGACAAGAGGGTCGAGAGAGTTGAGAGAGTGTGGAAGAGCGACAGAGAGACGAGTACGCCAAGTAGATATACTAACTAAACCATCATAACCTTAACTCAACCATTGCAATCTTTCGGTTGTCACTGAAACATATCTCACACCACTTCTGTCCTACAAGGTGCAACTTCAAAACATCACGCACAACTTCCCTCCAAGTGGCATGCTACAGCCGCCCAGTGCGCGCCACTTCCCTCTAGGTGACACGCCAAATTAGTCCAATCATCACAAGGTGCGCACCGCTTCCCTTCTCATGGCGCCAGGTCAGAATAATCGACACATGGCACCCACGCCACCTCTCTCCACATGGACGCCAGCTCAGCCAAGCAACACGTGGCACAAGCCACGTGTCCACCTCCCGTTCATTGTTTTATGAGTTTCAAATTAAAAGATTTCAAAATTTAGGGTCTATCTTCGATAAAAGAAGCTTTTAAATCATTCTCGATCACTAAAATAATCCTTTTTCCTACACGCCAAGCTTCGTTCTCGTCCCTGGGGTTTCAAAGAAGGTCCATCTCATGACCTAAAATTTAGTACCTTAGGTCTATCTCATGACCTAAAACTAAGTCATAAGTCCATCTCATTATCTAAAACTGAGCAATCAGTCCATCTCATGACCTAAAATTGAGTCATCGGTCCATTTCATGACCTAAAATTGAATCATTGGTCCGTTTCACAACCTAAAATTGAGTATTTAGGTCCGTCTCACAACCTAAAACTAAGTACATTGGGTCCATCTCACGACTAAAAATTAAGCAAATTAGTACATTTATGACTTTAGACTGTTCGATCCAAATGAATAGATTAAGGTCTCATGACAAGACTTAAATGACAATTAAACCGTTAAATACGTGAATGGTGGTACAACCACTAAAAATCTAAAACTTTTGAATGGTAGTAGAACTGCTACGTGTTTCAATGGTGATACAACCACTAGCCTTTGTCGTCATGATTTCAAAGCTAATCTTCACCTAACTAGGTCCATTCATGACCTTAAAAGGATAAATTAGTCCAGATGGAACCTTAAAAGTGCTAAATCGGTCCATTCATGACCTTATAGGATATACCGGTCTGATCGGCACCTTAAAAATGCTAAATCGGTCCACTCATGACCTTAAAAGGATAAATCAATCCGGTCAGGACCTTAAATTGACCAAATCGGTCCACTCATGACCTTAAAATGACAAACCGTTCCTGTGCGTGTCACGCCCCAATTTGGGAATGGTGACCGGCCATGGATTGTAGGCCTTAGCCCAACAAGCCAACTAAGCCTTAAACAAGATTAAGCTACTCTATGCTTAATTAATGAATTAATTCCATGTATTTAATGCTTGATATCCCATTTATTAGCAATTGGGTCAAGAGCCCATAAATCCACAATGATGTCAAAGGCATCAATAATCCATATGTCAATAACATCATCAATGATGAAGAATATGCAGAAGCAAAGACAATAAATAATATAAATGTCCTAAAGGTCATGAACTCGGATCCTTGCACAGCAGTCCATCAACTAGAACACAACTCACTGGTTACCTGAAAATATTATGGGACAATATCAGTATAAACTGGTGAATAGATTCACGATAGTACTATACAATTCTAAAACATGAATAAAGTAGAGTGTATAAATAAAGTAACATGGTATGATAATTGTCACAAAAAAAGTGGATAATCACAATTTTCTTTTATCATTTCATTCCCTTTTATTGTCCTTTCATTTCCTTTCATTTTCCTTTTTGAAAATATTCACATTTTCCTTGCAAAATGGACATCAAGAGTTCTCAATTCATATAATAATATGGTAAAATTGACATACTCAACACGAGTGGGAATAATAATGATTAGGTACAACAGATATCAATTGTGCATAAAAAATAACAATGTCATATATATATATATACTCGGGGTCTCTTGACCCTTGGATCCAAATCGACATTAGAGTCACCACGGGATGGCGCTCGCGTCTATTCTTTACACGATTCCAATTAAGGTCAACGTGGGATTTAACTCGGTACTTTTTCTTAATCATTGAGTCAACTAAGGTCAACGCGGGATTTAACCCAGTACTATTCCCAAGCTGGCCAAAGTCACCACCAGAGGTGAATTTTCCCTTGGGCTTTTTCATATTCGAAGAATATCCACCTCGTGATCGCACCATATGTATAAAAAGTAAAGTCTTTCTATTCAGTATTTGAAATCATTTATACCATGTGTTTGCAGTAG
>JAUTBS010206348.1:0-19078 GCA_032361285.1 Aequorea victoria | reverse complement strand
ATGTTCATGTTCTTCCTACTGTTGTTGCTAGTTTGTGTCTATTTTGTATGATTCACTGGGTGAGCTATTCTCATCAAGCTCCACCTCAAAAACTGTCTTTTTTGCTAACCCATCATCAATCGAATCTTGTTCATTTCAATTTAGCACGAATGCATCATCAAATGTCACATCTCTGCTGATCACTTTCTTCCTGCCAACTTGGTCCCACAACCTGTACTCTTTTATTCAACTCTCATAGCCAAGAAAGATGCACTTTCTTGACTTAGGATTAAGTTCTAAGCTCTTTATTCGCTGCACATGAACATAAGAAGGATAACCAAATATTCTTAAATTATATAAATCAATTGACTTACATGACCAAGCTTCCCGTGGGATTTTAAAATTAATGAATGACGAGGGTGATATGTTGATGACATAGCATACCGTGTTGACTGCATCTGCCCATAAGGACTTTTGTAGATCTATATTCAACCGCATGTACCTGGCCCTTTCAGTCAACATCATGTTCATGCGTTTTGCAACTCCATTCTATTATGGAGTCCCTCTCACTGTAAAGTTTTATGTGATGCCTTCTGTCTCACAGTAGGACATAAACTCTATTTTTCTGTATTCAGTGCCATTGTCTATCCTTAATTACTTTATCTTCTTGTTTGTCTAATTTTCTACCTGTGTCTTTCACTTTCTAAAGATGCTGAAAACCTTAGACTTTTGATTCATAAAATAATCCCATACTTTCCTGGAATAGTTTTCTATGAAACTAAAAAAATAATGAGCCCTGCTATGAAATGAAACTGATACTGGCCCCCAAACGTCTGAGTGGACATAGTCGAGGATCCCTTTGCTTGTATGTGTGTTAACCTTGAAACTGACCACATCTAACTTACACATTTTCACACCTTGAAGTAATTCTTTCTTATAAAGTTCCTGTATTTCCTGCTCACCGATGTGACCAAGCCGTATATGCCACAACTTTGTGTCATCCATGTTAGACTCTGTAGGTGTGGTAAGAGCCACTCCACCTACAACTATTTTCTCAACTAACCTGTACAGATTTTTGACTTTTTGGCATTTCATATGACAAGCATGCATTTTCTGATCTTCATAGTATTAGAGTCGGCGCAACGGATGTTTAAAAAAGTTTTGGATCGCATTTTTACGAAAAGCAATATAGATATACAAGAAGGAGAGAAATATACCGATTGAAACTTTGTCGTAAAGTTTTGATTAGTTCCAATCTGAGGCGAGACAGCCACGCAACCTTCTCACGTATAATCCAATGCACATCTCGACTCCGGCTTGTGGGCACCGATCCGAATCGAGTCCTTTAGGCTTCAACACACTTTTATTTATCTCCAAGAGTTGTAGAAAAACCACAACACAAGAAGAGGGAGGGGGCGGCGGCTAGAGCATGAGAGAATGAGAGAGATTAGGGTTTTGCTCCCATCTTTAAACCTTGTATTTATATCCTTTAATGCACCCAATTAAATCTCTATTTCCATGCATTAAAAAAAATACAACAATTTAGGAATCCCCTTTTAGCTATGGCCGGCCATGACAAGAGAGAGAGTGAAAAAATTTTGTTCTCAATTTTGATAAATGGCATTATATCAAAATTGCCCTAAATGCATATATAATTTCATACATGCAAAATACAATATACATTTTACAAAATTAATTCTCCATCTCTTAATGTAGGACCGACCACTAAAGGTATTTTCTAAAAATGCTACTTTGCCAATTATGCCCCTGATTATTTAATTTAATACCCCGATTTTCCCAGCGAAAAATCTGATGATCGAATTAAATTAAATAATAACCGAAGTCTACCAAATACCCATGCGTGTAATAGGGCTACGTGAGGGATCACGAGAAAGTATAGGACTCGGGCTAACCGTACGAGAAGACCGAATATCCCTAACTCAAGCCCGAGTTAGATCCATTCTCGTACTAACCAGGACTTGTTCCGCTAAAAGTCCTGACTGAACTCCCGGCCTTATCTCAATTTGTGTCTCGAGTTTCAAATTATCATTTGCACTGTAGTCTCCCCACGTTTAAGATATGGATTCCCAAAAATCGAATTAGGTTACTGACAACCCGGTTCGATAATCCTCTTTTTCTCGCACCCGCACCGCTTATCCTTTTGACATGCCGGATCGAAAGATCCACTTGCAAGATTCTGGCATAGTCAAACCTATAAGCCAAGCACACGAGGGGGAACTCCTCAACCTAAATCGGACGTGGTGTCCGTCAGTAGACAATCAATCATCGAACAAACAACGACAGTGCCCAACCCACCGGTCATATTGATCTCGCTGTAGAAATCTCAGCCATTGGTGACTCAAAGCACTATGCATTGCCTGAACATGATCAATCAATCACGTCGGGATTAAGAGTACGTGCAGTACATGATAATATAGGATGTAGATCAATTCATATAGTCAGTATAGAATTGATCATCCTAATGATCCTTCTCAATACACTCCAAGTGTACTAACACATCGAGCTCGAACATCAAATTCTAAGACCAGAATTCGATCCGTTCAACCTAGCCAAGACCAGCTAATATAACGATGTGCTACAATCGTACCAATGGATTGTTCGGGTCCATTGCGATTGTGAGCCTACTTGTATATTTGTCAGAACTTTTGACCCGATCTTTCGCGCTTCATGCACCGAGTCAAATACTGGACAGAATATACCGACTATGCATTCACACATCATACATACAATAAATATGAAACAGTAAATGCAAATACCTTTCAAATGTTTCTCATTAATAAACCAGGGATCAATGATAAAAATACATAAAATCATGGCTTTTAAGTATACAATCCTAACAACAAGGGTCAAGGCCTTTAAGGCTACAAAACACCCACACAAGGGGCGAAGCCTTTAAGGCTACGAGGCACCCACACAAGGGATCCACTCGGGATGGTTACCTGCTACACTTGGCACTTTTTCGACAAAATGATATATATATTCATAAAATAGCTCCACACACATACAAGCAACTCATGCTCAAGTTCTTTATATAAGAGAAACTAATTTTCCAACCACACAAGCAGCACATGCTCACACTCTTTATAAGAATAGAAAAACATATATATTTTAGAAACACGAGCCGCACATGCTCATAATATAATTTTTCACAAAACTGCTTTCAACATGATGATAAAAGCATAACTCAATGCATATAGCTAAACATGCTCACAGATGTATATAAAATATTTATAACATACTAATCATTATGATTCGGCTAGTCACTCTCACCTGATATTCGTATCTCAAGGATCACCCCTTAAAATTTGGGACGTCGCTCCACCGTCCGCGACTCTACTTCTGGTACCTAGAATCATCACAACTCATGAATAAGTATCAACTCATACCTTATATGCATCCTCAGATCTTATTTCTTAGACCCCATGATCATCTCATGATTCATCGTTCCACTTGGAACATCACATCTTTTGTTAATTAAAGATTTTCCCATCCTACCATGCCTGGCAAATTTTATTTTTAACATGTTAAACCTTCATCAAAATTATGTTAAGGTTTCAGGAGTTAAATATAAATATTATCTACAGCTTCCATAAAGAAAACCAAAGTCAAAAGCAGCCACAAAGGCTCCAAAACACCACAGGAAGACATGGTGTCTTGCGCCTTTGGGTTAACTCAAACTTGGATTGGGTCGACTCACAAGCCTTAGGGTCGACACCCCACATCACTGGGTCGACACACACCCCTATATGAGGAATAAAAACCAAAGGCTACACACCATGAGTCGACTCACAGACCCTTTGGGGCGACTTCGGGTACACACAAGTGGGGTTGGGTCGATATGCATTAGCTCATGCACGCAGGGCACCAACTTGGGTCAACTAACGGACCACTTGGGTCAACTCAGGGCCTCGTCTGAGAAAGAAATAGAGAACAAACTCCTTTGAGTCGACACACAGCCCATGTTGTGTTGACTCACGACTTTGACTGATAGAGAAACTGAGAATAAACACCTTTGAGTCGACACACAGCCCATGCTGTGTCGACTCACAGCCACTCCAGAGGAAGAAACAGAGAACACCAACATGTGGGTCGACACACAGGGGATTTGGGTCGACTCACCTCCACACCTGTTAAAGATACAAAGAGCTTTACAACTTGGGTCGACTCACAACTCACGTGGGTCGGCTCATCTCCTCGCCTGAGATAGATACAGAGGACACAACCTCTTCGGTTGACTCACAAGCTCTCGTGGGTCAAGTCACCATCACATAAAATGATACTCTATTTTTCGATGCGCTATTCTAAGGCTCTGTTTGGGGAAAACCATTATTTTTGGTATAAAATCCTTAGGGTATACCACATCCATCCTCCTCCTACCAAAACCCAAACATACACCACTCCAACACCTCTAAAAGATCATCTATATGATTATTAAGACATTAAACTATGTATTTCCTCCTTAGATAAACTCAAAGATGGATACAAAGAAGATCTATACACATGCATGAACTACAAACTCCAAAACATAACATGGGTTTTCTTCCCTGACCAAAAAGAGATAGAAACTTCTACCTTTCGAAGTGGATAGAAGATCAAGCTCCTTCCTCCACTAATCTCCTCTCACTGGGTCTTGTACTCCCGAAACCCACTTTCGAAAATGCTGGGATACAATGGCTCCAAGAACGCCTCAGGGATTTCAACGCTCATTCTTTTCCTATTCTCCTCCAATTCGGGTGTGAGGTCCTTCTCACTCCTCGAATCAACACCTCCTTCCTTCCATGAACTTCCCAAAATTTCCTTCTCCTCTCTTCCTCTATCTTGAACACAGATTATTTTGAGAGCAACTCAGAATTCTCCCAAGAGAGATTCTCGGTCTAAGGGAGAAGGGATTCACACACCTCAGCCGACACTCCCATCGGTAATGATGGAAGTGAAGAGGTGATGGGAAACCACAAGTATTGGGGTTTAATCCCCCATGACAACCTCCTTTTCCAAAGAACTCCAACTCTACTTTAGCACATCTCAACCCTTCAATACACATATTCTGATCTTTGGGGATTAGAATTACTTTGGCAATGAAATGCACTTTAGACCTTCATGATTTAGAATGTAAGGATTCATCCTCATTAATGTTCCAATTAAATAATTAGGTCATCTTACCTTTATATTTTTAATTACATCCTTTATCTTAGTCATAATCCAAACAAAGCCTCTCTTTGGGCCTTAAACGGATTAATTATCTTTAAGATTTTCTTGAGAAAATACGAGATGTCACAACGATGGACAAGGACCCCATTGAACAATACGTAGAGCTGTGGCTCACATGAACATGCGGCGGCCATGCCAGAAGAATTTTTTTTTGTAATTTTTTTAAAGTATTGTTGGAATGTAACGTACATTAAAACATGTTGTGCTAAGCAGGTGGATCCTAAGATATATATTAAAATGTGGTTGATGTTGGATGTTAGAATAACCCTATATACCATAACTACGTGTCACGCCACGCCCCGAGGCACCGGGCACGGGACTCGAGGGAACAAGACTAAATCATCTTGCCTTCCAACTTCAACCTAAATTCTGTTAACATACAAGGAATCCTTCATATTTTTTTTCTTATTTACATAACACAACTTTACATCACAAGAGGGCACTCCGACCACTATCTCATATTTTAGTTTACAACCCAAAATAAAATACCAAGTGGAGTATATCTCCATGGACCCTAACCCAAACCTAATATTGCAGTGGACCTGATTGCGCACATCATTGGCCTGTACCTGTTATAAAGATCTGTGTGGGGGTGAGCTATAATCTACGTGCTCACCAATCACTACCAATAGCATTATAAATGACACAATGAAAATAAAATAGTTCATCACTTTGAAAATAAGGTAATTTTTTGCAAAACATACTTTTTGTCACCAAAAGATTTCAAGTTGCGATGTTTCCACAAATCACCTCATAAGAGGGTTTTTCCAAGATTTAATCCATTTCTGATGTTTTCGTTACTGTTTATCTTTATTTCGTTATTTCTCTTTGTATAAAGTTTTTCAAAAATCATTAACTCTTTGAAAAAAGTTGTTCATCATTACTACCGTTCATTATCTTTAAAAAAAAAAAAATCATCTTATTATCGTTCACCTCTTAGTGGAGGAATCACATAAGTATAACATTATCACCACTCAGTAGAAGATTTTCCAACAACCACCTCTCAACAAAGGATTTTCAATATCATTTTCGTTTTTTCACTTAGTAGTGATAAATACATCTTTTCATTCCATACATTCACTTAGTAGTGGTAACACAATTATCCATTTATTAATCATATTTTTTCATAATGTCTTGAATTGTATTAACCTCCTAACCAAGAGTTGTTGCAGTATGGTTATCGTGAATGTCCTATATACTCAGTGGATAAGGCTAAAGATCATTCTTCGGGCCACCTCCACAATGCTCAGTGGTAGAGTTAGGACATATATATTTACATAGGGCCCGATGTGTGATATATTTATTTCCTTATACCGTGGCATATATCTATACAGGGTCAGATATGCGATATACCTACCACATGATATTTTCATAAAATATCAAGGCTATTGTAAAACCCGATATATTTTTTTTAAAATAAATTATTAAAAATATAAATAAATAATTATTTAATTTATTAATATAAACTAACTAATTAAAACTATAATTAAATAAAGTAATAAAAGATTCTGAAACTTAAAATAATAAATGGTATAACATAATTATGTTATTAGTATTTAAATAAGGAAATAAAATAAATGGAAAATCTGACTCGCATGTGGGCTACAACTGTGTGTGGTTTTAGGAAGATGGGATCCAAGGAGGAAATCATGGGATAGGCAAGTGATCCCTAATCTTTTGCTAAGCAATCCTTTTATAAATAAGGAAACCTCTTTCCTCTCTGAAATTCATCACTCTTAGTTCTCTTGGGTTTCCTCTCTGTGCGAAACCTCTCCCTCCCACTCGGCTCCCTCTTTCCAGAACCACTGCTATCTCTAGCAGCCACCACCACCAACGTCGGCGTCACCACCATCGAGCGACGACATCATCATCATCCTCATCATCATCATCACGGAGTGACCTCTGGTTAGTTTTTCCCCCACCCTCTATTTTATTTTTAAATACACATATATATATGTATATATATATATCACATAGTTATATGGTTATTTAGTCCTCAAGAAAAAGGTTTAATCCTTTAAAGATAAAAACGTATATATACCATGGTTATTAATTGAATGTAACAGAGACCAAAGAAGTAGGCTTTGATATATATATATATATATTGATATATATATATATATGTATAACAGTAATACATATATGTATAATAGTGATATACATAATCAGTAAATCCATGTATAGGAATACCATACAATCGGCCATGTAAATATGTATAAACCTCTTGGAAGTATGATAAAATATATATGAATAATAAACTATGAAGAAAGAAAGAAAGAAAATACCATGGATCAGGGATTTCAGCAATGGAAATCCCTGGTGCAAAGTTTTGGGTCGAGTCACACGTTGGTTGAGACGACTCACGTACCGTAAAAGATGAACCCCGTTGCTAGTGAGTCGACTCACGTGTAAGGTGAGTCGACTCATGAAGACCAACCCTCAGTTGTTTCTCAGACTATGGTTTGGGTCAACTCATAACACCTTTGAGTCGACTCACTACCCCTCCTAGACCTCCCTTTGTCGACTCATGGATCCCTTGAGTCGACTCATACTTCACCTATGGACTTGGGTTGACTCCCTCCATCTGTGAGTTGACTAATGGGGATCCACCTCGGCCCACCTTGCCTTTGAGTCGACTCACAAACCTTTTTGGGTCGACTCATGATGCCTATACCGTGGGTTCCTACCCTTTGAGTCGACTCACCATCCTTTGGGTCGACTCACAGTACCTTTTTCATACTTTGGGGTCGACACATGCCTTCACTACCTCAACCCATGGTGACCTCAGAGGCTTGGGTCGACTCACAGATCCTATGAGTCAACTCACAGCAACCTTCGACCGTGACTTACCACCTTGGGTCGACTTACAGCCTCTGTAGTGTCGACTCATGGGCTCCTGAGAGACTTGGGTCGACTCATAGACCCTTTGAGTCAACTCACAGTGGCCTGTTAGTGATATACCGAGACCTTTTTCATTTGAGCCGACACATGGCCTTACTGTGTCGACTTCTGGATGCCTGTGACTCTGTTGGGTCAACTCATATACCGAAAATCTTAAAAAATAATTCCTGTGATTAATTCTAATGTTTAGGCTCTATTTGGGCATTAGTTAAATTATAAATTAAATTAAATAATGATTAATTTAATACGAGAACCAAATATTGAAACTTATAAATGGGGAAATGGTCTGTTTGGTAGCTATAAATAGTTTATTAGCTTTATTTATGGATTATGATGTATTGCATTACATAATCAGGGTGACGAAGATTTCTACATTGCTTCCTATTCTATTTTGAGCTTGCATTGGATATCAGGTGAATGGATTGGCATGCTATGTATCTTTTAATAAAATCTCCGTACTTGCCCAAACTTCTTTGACAGGAAAATGTATATGTTTAAATATTTTGGATAAGACTATTATGTTATTCTCTTATTACGATCATGGTATAAATGTTTTATGATACAAATGATTTTCTAATCTATTATGGAGCGATCATGTGACTTCTCTATTGGGATCATGTGGTAAGTCTAGGGGATAGGCCCTACGGGGTGACTCTGGCCTACTTGGGAATAGACCCGACCCAAAGACTTAGGTGACTCCAGTTGCTCAACAGTTTAAGGGATATTCTGTGGGTTTTCGGTGACCTGACACTGGACCGTCTTAGGAAAAAGACACAGGCGCTATCCTGTGGTGACTCTACGTTCGATAATTGAATCCAATGGACCGAGGCTTCCCCACGTGTTATGATTTATGGAACTTGCACATAGGTTGTTCATGTGGTTGATGTTGATGGTTTTCCACACACATATTGATGATCATATCGCTAGTTTATTATTATAATGTTGCCATATTTATGCGCGGATTATTTATGACATTATTATGTCATGTTGACATTTTTATCCGATGTGATTGTTGTGGACACTTTTGATGTCCAGTGTGATATTTTATGTTGGTGACTCGTCTAGATATCGAGATCACGTGAAAAAATATATCTATTTTGATAAGTGTTGGTGGCTTGTCTAAATATCAAGATCACGAGAAAAATGTGAATATTTTGGTAAAAGAGGAAATAATGGGTTGTGTTGACACCCTTTTGATTATACAGTGTATATCATACCATGATTATATTTGATGCACCAAACTATTTGAATCGTCTATTTTAGAACTGTATATTATTATGCATTCTTCCATTCACCAGCTTTAGCTGACGTTGTACTATAAATATTTTAGGTAATCAGGAAAGAAGCTAGCTGATGGACTCAGTAGTTTCAAGGGATCCAAGATTAGACCTCTAGGACATGCATTTTTTGTTTCCGCATTGAATAAAGAATTATTATAATGAATTGATGAAATAATGGATATTGATGAGATATTATGGGCTGTTGTCCCACTTTGATTATATTAGATTTTAATTGATTAAATCCTTAGCATTTGAGATATTTTTAGCATATTATTAGCTAATTATTATTTATGGCTTTCTTGGTTTATTGGGCCAAGGCCCAATATCCATGGCCGATCACATTTCTCAAATTGGGGTGTGATAAGTTTGGTATGAGAGCAAAAGTATAAAATACTGCATCATGTCATTAGTAGAGGTCTGGATCCCTAGAGTTCTATGTTGTAAGTAATTATTAGTAGATTGATGAAACATTATCTTATATATGTTCTACATTGACCATTAGTGAGATAGCTCGCCCGAGACGTAATGTGAATTTGAGATATGCGACAACGAAGGATATATAAGAGGAGCATACCCCTTACTTTACTCTAAAAGTTACAGAAACCCCAGTGGCTCCAGCAGCCCCAGCTACTCGAGTAACACCAGCAGTTCCAGAAGCCCCAGTTACTGAGGGAGCTCTTCAGGCTCTCCAAGCCCTTGTGAGCATGATTACTGGGCAACCATCTCAACCAAGAGTGGTAAGCACAAATAGACATATGAGCTTGGATAAAGCCTCAATGTTTGAGAAGTTTTTGAAGGCACACCCTCCGACCTTTAAGGGGACAACCAATCCTGATGATGCAGAAACATGAAAGCTACGCATAGAGAAGATTTTTGAGCAATTGGGTTGCACAGATGAACATAAAGTATCTTTGGAAACTTAAGTATTTGAAGGACATGCTAAACATTCATGGCACATGGTGAAGTATCAGTATGAAGGAAGGGAACGTGAAATCATCTGGATAAAATTTCTGACGTTATTCGACGATAAGTATTACCCGGTGGCGATCAAGAAGTAGAAACAAGTAGAGTTCCTGATGCTAGAACAAAAGGAAATGTCAATGGTGGAATATGAGGTAAAGTTTCCTGAGTTGTCCTGATTTGCACCACAGTACGTTGTTGAAGAAGAGGATAAAGTAGTGTTGTTCGAGAGAGGTCTGAGTTCGACTATTTGTAATAGGGTTTCACTGTTTGAGGCGAAGACTTTATCAGACTTGGTGACCAAGGTTTTTTTACCAGAAAAGAGTTTGGATGACACACAGAAAAGCAGAAAACTACAACCCAAGAGGTTTAGACACTCGAATCCAGCAGGGAAAAATTTTAGAGGTGGTAATCCTGCCAAGAAAGCTTATACGCCAAATCAGCCACAGACCCAGACCAATGAAAATTCAGAACAATAGACCTGGAATCCATGCAAACGTTGCAGGAAATCCCATTCTCGTGAATATTCTTGTGATGGTACACCGAAGATGTGTTTCAATTATGGAAAGACTGGTCATATACTTCTAGGTCACAGAAATAAGGGCATAGGAAGACAACAGGCGCAATAATTTTTTTTAAAATTAAAGGCCGCCTGCACGTAACAATGGGCCAACTTAGGGCCAGTATAATCGTCAAGGAGATCAGAGGCAACCTACGGTCAACAGGGCACAAGGCCAAGGTACAGTTACTCAGGGACGTGTCTTTACTCTTACTCATGAGGAGACGGAGGCTTCATCATCTGTGGTGCAAGGTACTATTACTATATCATCTCTTCCTGCTAGAACTCTCATAGATTCTAGTTCTATGCATTCTTTTTCTTCACTTGAGTTCTCGCATCGTCTATCTGTTACGGTAGAACATTTAGATGTATGTCTCTCTGTGTCCACTCCTATTAGGGACACGGTATTGCTACATAAAGTCTTTTCATCTAGGAGTAGTGGAGTTGGATGATAAGATGCTGCCAGTAGATCTTATATTGTTAGCCATTTGTGACTTTTATGTCATATTGGGCATGGATTGGCTTTTCAAGTATCATGCGACCATTGATTGCTATTATAAGAGGATAGTATTCAACATACCTGGGCAACCTAAATTCTTGTTTTAGGGAGATGTGAGGTTATTTTCCCTTCATACAAATCGAACATTGAGGAAGAGTTGTGAAGGCCTTTTAGCTTATGCTATGGGCACCAAGGTACCGGCAATCGAATTGAATGAGCATTCTATTGTAAAGGAATTCCTGGATGTCTTCCCAGAAGATTTACTTGGTATTCCTCTAGATCATAAGATTGAGTTCATGATCGATCTTCTGCCTGGTACTACACCTATCTCTAAGTCACTGTACAGGATGGCACCCTTAGAGCTAAGAAAGTTGTAGGTACATTTGTAAGACCTATTGGATAAGGGTTTTGTTAGATCTAGCGTTTCACCGTGGGGAGCTCCAGTGTTGTTTGTAAATAAAAAGAATGGTTCAATGCAGTTGTGCATTGACTACACGAAGTTGAATAAGGTTACTGTCAAGAATAGATACCCTTTGTTGCGCATTGATGATTTGTTTGATTAGTTGGAAGGAGCTCAGATGTTCTTGAAGATTGACTTGCGGTCTAGTTATCACCAACTACAAGTCAAGGAGGCAGACATTTGGAAGATAGCTTTTAAGACTCGTGATGGCCACTATGAGTTCTTGGTTATGCCTTTTGGTTTGAGCAATGCTTTAGCAGCTTTTATGGATTTGATGAATTGGGTTTTCAAACCATAGTTGGATTGCTTTGTAGTAGTACTCATTGATTACATTATGATATACTCTAAAAGCAAGGAAAGGCATGAGGAACATTTATGCGAAATCTTTCAGACTCTCAGGAAAAAGAAGTTGTATGCTAAGTTTTGCAATTGTGAATTCTGGCTGGATAGTGTGTCTTTTCTTTGCCATGTAGTCAGTAAGAATGGAACATCTGTGGATAGCAGCAAGATTGAGATAATTATCGACTGGCTATGACCGACGCCAGTGACTGAGATACGTAGTTTCTTGGGGCTGGCGGGCTACTATCGATGGTTTGTGGAAGGGTTCTCTCGTATTGCCCTACCGCTTACCATCCTTACTCAGAAAAAAGTGAAGTATGAATGGATAGAGAAATGTGAGCGTAGATTTCAAGAGCTTAAGCAAAGATTGACTTCAGCACCAGTTCTAGAATTACGAACTGAAGGGGGGAATTTTGTGATAAACAGTAATGCGTCACATCAAGGTTTGGGTTGTGTGCTGATGCGGCATGGTAAGGTGATAGCTTATGCTTCATGCCAGTTGAAAGTTCATGAGAAGAATTATCCCATGCACGATTTAGAGTTGGCAGCTATTATCTTCGCACTGAAGATATGGAAGCACTATTTATATGGGGAATCTTGTGAGATCTACACCGATCATAAGAGCTTGAAGCACATCTTCACTCAGAAGGAACTCAACTTGAGGCAAATGTGATGCCTTAAACTATTGAAGGACTACGATGTCGTGATACTTTATCATTCGGGAAAAACAAACGTTGTGGTCGATGCTTTAAGTAGGAAGTCTTCGGGAGGTACCTCGGAGTCATTTGCAGTTTAATATCATTTAATGGAGGATTTTAGGAGGATGGATGTAAAAGTAATACAACATGAGAAAATGGCATTGTGTAGTTAGTTGACAGTGAGGCCGACCTTATTGGGGAGAATCCGTGTAGCTCAGCAGGATAATCTTCAATGCAAGAGGAATGTGGAAGAGTTGCACAAATGAGAGGTTAAGGATTCTAGTATCAGTGACGATGGAGTTCTCAAATTCAGAGATCCGGTGTGCGTACCTGCCAACAGTGAGTTAAGAAAATAAATTCTGACCGAATCACATAGTTTTGGGTATAACATTCATTTGGGAGATACTCAAATGTATAGAGATCTTTGAGAGCATTTCTGATAGAATGGCATAAAGAGGGATATAGCAGAATTCATAGTACAGTGTCTTACTTGTCAGCAAGTAAAAATTATGCATCAAAGACCGGTGAGAAAACTTTAACCTTTACCACTACCCGAGTGAAAGTGGAAGAACATTCCGATGGATTTTGTGTCTGTTTTACCTCATACGCGTAATGGGCACGATGCTGTTTGGGTGATAGTAAACCGACTCACGAAGTCAGCTCACTTCCTTGCGATCAAGAAGACACATACCTTGGATCGTTTAACACAGTTATATGTAAGGAAGATTGTTAGACTTCATGGTTCACCTATTTCTATTATTTCGGATTGTGATCCACGTTTTATCTCTAAGTTTTGGCAACCATTACAGTCTGCTATGGTTACTCAGTTGGATTTTAGTTCAGTATATCACCAGCAAACCGATGGACAGTCAGAGAGAACTATTCAGACGTTAGAGGATATGTTGAGAGCTTCTGCTTTGGAGTGGAAAGGTAATTGGGATGATCAATTACCACTGATGAAGTTCTCTTATAATAATAGTTATCATTCGAGTTTGGGAGTGGCACCGTATGAAGCTTTTAATGGGCAGAAATGTAGGTCCCCTTTTTGTTGGTATTAAGTTGGTGAGAGACAACTTTTTGGACCTGATTTGATGGAAGATGCGACTCAAAAGATTGCCACTATTCAGAATAAGTTGTTAGCAGCTCAAAGTCGACAAAAGAGTTATGTTGATCTACGTAGGAGAGACTTAAAGTTTTTTTGTTGAAGATATGGTATTCCTCAAGATTTCACCTTGAAAATGAATCATTCGTTTCGAAAAGAAGGGGAAGTTGAGTCCCCGATATATTTGACCCTTTGAGATTTTAGATTGTGTTGGTGAGTTAGCATATCATGTAGCCTTGCTATCTAGTCTCACAGGAGTACATAATGTATTTCATGTATCGATGTTGAGGAAGTACGTCTATACCCCGACGCATGTGATGGAATACGAGCCATTCCGAGTATGTAAAGATTTAACCTCTGAGGAATAACCTGTTCAGATTCTTGATACTAAAGGAATAGTTCTACGGAATAAACAAATTCGTCTCGTCAAGATCTTACGACGAAATTATAAAGTAGAAGAGGCTACGTGGGAACGCGAATACGAGATTCGCGAGCGTTATCCTCATTTGTTTACTCAAGGTTAGTATTTTAATTTTGAGGACGAAACTCTTTTAAGGGGGAAAGAATGTAAAACCTGGTATATTTGTTTTTAAAACAAATTATTAAAAATGTAAATAATAAATAAATTAATTAAAATAAACTAACTAATTAAAATTAAAATTAAATAAAGTAATAAAACATTCTGAAACTTAAAATAATAAATGGTACAATCTAATTATGTTATTTCTATTTAAATAAGGGAAGAATGGGACAAATAAGGAAACAAAATAAAGGGAAAATCTGACTTGCATATGGGCTATAGCTGTGTGTAGTTTTAGGAAGATAGGATCCAATGAGAAAATCATGGGATAGGCATGTGATCCCTAATCTTTTGCTAAGCAATCCCTGTATAAATGAGGAAACTACCTCCCTCTCTAAAACCCATCACTCTCAGTTTTCTCGGGTTTCCTCTCTGTGTGAAACCTTTCTCTCCCTCTCGGCTCTTTTTGCCTAGAACCACTGGTACCTCTAGCAGCCACCACCACCAAGCACTACCACCACCAACGTCGGCGTCACCACCATCGAGCGATGCCATCATCATCATCCTCATCCTCATCATCAGCATCACGTAGTAACCTCTGGTTAGTTTTTCCCCCACCCTCTGTTTCAGTTTTAAATACACAGATATATATGTATATATATATATCACATAGTTATATGGTTATTTAGTTCTCAAGAAAAAGATTATATCTTTTAATGATGCAAACATATATATACCACGGTTATTAATTGAATGTAACAGAAATTAGAGAATTAGACTTTGATATATATATATTGATATATATGTATAACAGTAATACATATATATATAATAGTGATATACATAAACAGTAAAACTTTGTATAAGAATACATTAAAATTATATATGTTTATGGGTATAAACCCCTTAAAAATATGATAAAATATATAGGAATAATAAACTATGAAGAAAGAAAGAAAAAAAGACCCTGGATAAGGGATTCCAAGCATGAAAATCCCTGGTGCGAAGCTTTGGGTCGACTCACACATTGATTGAGTCGACTCATGTCCTGTAAAAGTTGTTTTTCATCACCAGTGAGTCGACTCACGTGAAGGGTGAGTCAACTCGTAAGCCCTCGACTGTTACTAGCCTGCTACCTTGGGTCGAGTCATAGACTATTTGAGTCAACCTATGACCAATGACTTGCCTTGGGTTGACTCACAACCGTTCTGGGTCGACTCCCAGTACATTTTTCATGTCTTGGGGTCGATACTTGGGTCGACTCACAGACCCTTTGAGTCGACTCACAGTGACCTGTTAGTGAGATATCGAGACATTTTTCATTTGAGATGACACACAGCCTTACTGTGTTGACTCATGGATACCTGTGACTCTGTTGGTTCAACTCAGAGACCCTTTGGGTCGACTCACAGTACTGAAAAATCTTTAAAATATTCTAAAATTAATCCTAAATGTTTAGGTTCTGTTTGGGCATCAGTTCAATGATAAATTAGATTAAGTAATGATTAATTTAAAACTAGAAGCAAACATTGAAACTTATAAATGAGGAAGGGTCCGTTTGGTTGTTAATTCAGTTCACTAGCCTTGTTTATTGATTATGATTATTACATTGTACAATCAGGGTGACATGTGAACTGTAGATTACCTTGCCTTTTCATTTTAGCTTGCATTGGATTTTAGGTGAGTGAATTTACATGCTATGTACTTTCAATAAAATTTATGTATTTCCCAAATTATGTTAAAAAGGAAATGCATATGTTTTAAAAGCTTTTAAATAATATTGTATGATATTCTCTTGTAAAATTATGATATAAACATTTTACAAATTTTTCCTATATATATGGTGCGATTATGAGATATGATTATTGGGAATGAAAAGCTCAGGGGAAAGCCCTCTACGGAGGTGACTCTGGCCAGCTAAGGAACAAACCCAGTCTGAATCTCGTGGTGACTCTAGTTGACTCAACAGTTTAAGAGACAGCCCGGATGTATCCGATGACTTTAACCGAGATCGTTTAGGGAACAAACCCATGCGCCAACTTATGGTGACTCTATTATAATATTGGATCCAATGGGCCGAAGCTGCCCTGAGTTATGATGTGGCATTATATGCATATGCTATTCTTGTGGCATTTGATTTGATTTATTCCACTCGTTGATGAGCATATCACTATACCATTATTATTATGATACAGACACTTGTATGTCTGATGATTTGAGAACACCACTAATGTCTAGTTGAGATTTTGATGACTCGCATTGATGGCGAGGCCATATGGAAAAAGATATACATATTTTGAATGATTTGATGGGTTGAATGATTGCCCTTTTGAAATAAAATAATGGGTTGAATGATCACCCTTAAAAAATGAAATGATGGGTTGTGTGATTGCCCTTTTTGATATTATTGTATATATCATGCCATGTTTATATTGATGTACAAAGTTATTTGAATCCGTTATTTTGAACTGTATCCTATTCTGCATATTTTCATTCACCAGCTTTAGCTGACGTTGTACTATAACATTGTAGGTAACCAAGGAAGAAGCTAGATGATGGACTCAATAGCTTCAAGGGAATCCAGGAATAAGACCTTTAGGACATGCATTTTCGCTTCCGCATTTGAATAAAGACTTACTATCATGAAATATTGAAATTATGGATATTGTTGAGACACTATGGGCTATTGTCCTATTTTAATTGTATTGGATTTTAATTGATTAAATCATTGGTATTGAGATCTTTTAACATATTGTTAGCTAATTGTTAATTAAGGCTTACTTGGTTCATTGAGTTAAGGCCTAATATCTTTGGCCGATCACTTTTTCCAAATTAGGGTGTGACAAGTTTGGTATCAGAGCAAAAAATTTAAAGAATTGTATCATGTCATTACTATAGGTCTGGATCCCTATAGTTTTTATGTTGTGAGTATTTGTTAGTAGATTGATAAAACATTATCTTATATGTTCTTATCCTATTTTGACCATCAGTGAGATGGCTCGCCCGAGACGTAAAGTCAATTCGAGGTATGCGACTACGGAGGATACACAAGGGGAGCATACTCCTGACACTACTCTTAAAATTACGGAAACCCCAGTAGCTCTAGCAGCCCCAGCTACACCGGTAGCACCAGCAGTTCCGGAAGCCCCAGCTGCCCCAGCTGCCCCAGTTGCCAGGGAGCTCTTCAGGCTCTCCAAGCCTTAGTGAGCATGATTACTGGGCAACAAGCTCAACCAAAAATGGTTAGCACTGATAGAATGATGAGCTTAGATAAAGGCTTAGTCTTCTAGAAGTTTTTAAAAATGCACTCTCCGACCTTCAAGCGGGCAACCAATCCTGATGATGCAGAAACATGGAAGCTACGCATAGAGGAGATCTTCGAACGGTTGGGTTGCTCAGATGAACATAAAGTGTCATTGGCAACTTACATGTTTGAAGGACAAGCTGAACATTAGTGGCGCATGGTAAAGCACCAGTATGAAATGAGAGAACGTGAACTTGTCTGGATGAAATTCCTGGCATTGTTCGACAACATGTATTACCCGGTAGTGATCAAGAAACAGAAACAAATTAAGTTCCTGATGCTGGAACAAAAGGGAATGACAGTGGTAGAATACGAGGCAAAGTTTGCTGAGTTATCCCGATTCGTGCCACAGTATGTTGCTGAGGAGGAAGACAAAGTAGTGCTATTCGAAAGAGGTCTACGCTCGGCTATTCGTAGTAGGGTTTCGCTGTTTGAAGCAAAGACGTTGACAAAGTTGGTGACCAAGGCTCTTTTAGCAAAAAAGAGTCTGGATGATGCACATAAAAGTAGGGAGATGCAACCCAAGAGGTTCAGAGACTCGAAGCTAACAGGGAATAATTTTGGAGGCAACAACCTGGCCAAGAAGGCTTATATGCCAAATTAGCTACAAACTCAGGCTAATGGGAATTCAGGACAACCGACTTGGAATCCATGCATCTAATGTGGAAAGGTCCATTCTCATGGACATTACTGCGATGGTACAGTAAAAACGTGTTTCAATTGTGGTAAGATAGGACACATGTCCTCATATTGTAGAAATAAAGAAATAGGAGGACAACAGGCTCAGGAGTCTTTTAAGAATCAGAAACAGCATGCACGCAACAATGGGCTAGCTCAAGGCCAGTATAATCGACAAGGAGATCAGAGGCAGCCTACAGTCAACAGGGAACAAGGTCAAGGTGCAGTTACTCAGGGGTGTGTTTTTGATCTTACTCGCGAGGAGGCAGAAGCTTCACCACCTGTGGTGCAAGGTACTATCATCATATCATCTGTACCTGTTAAAACTCTTATAGATACTGGTTTTACGCATTCTTTTGCTTTAACTGAGTTCTTGCATTGTCTATCTGCTATGATAGAACCTTTAGATGGTTACCTCTCGGTGTCCACTCTTATTGGGGACACGGTTTTGCTACACGAGATATGTCGTCTTGGTGTAGTGGAGTTAGATGATAAGATGCTGCCAGTAGATCTTATATCTCTAGCCATTCGTGACTTTGATGTTATCTTGGGCATGGATTGACTTTTCAA
>JAUTBS010206238.1:0-11697 GCA_032361285.1 Aequorea victoria | reverse complement strand
GAGTACTCAACTATGGTGAACTACTTCCAATACATGGTCTAGAGCTAAGGGGAGGGTCAAGGGTCAAATACCTAGGTCTCATACTTTATTTATAGGTTGTATTGCATGGATATAACCTCAATGGAAGTTTATGGTTAGATTTTTACCTCAATCTACTCAAGAACTCTCCAATGGTGGACTTCACCTTCTTCCTCTTCTTCTCTCTCCTTGATTCCTTCAATGAATGGTGTAGAGGGACTTCACTACCTCTAGCTCTAAGGTATCCAAAGTTGCTCACTCACTCTCACAAGATTTCTCATACAAGAAGAAAACCCTAGGGAGTTTTAGAGAAGGAGTAGTTCCAGGGGTTTCTAGAGAGAGAAATTGGTAGTACCAAAAGTGGGGTAATCTCATGGGGACAAGAGGGACAAGCCCCAAGGAAATCCTAACAAAAGGGATTTCCCCTTTTCAGAAGTGAGCCTTCCCACACAAAAGGTGTCATACACATCACCCCCATTTATAGAAATCTTTCCAATTGGTCCCTCTCATTATTAGATTTCACTAATTGGCCTAAGGTTAATTTCAAATTATTATCCCCCAACTCAAGAATAATTAACTTTCCCTTTAATATTTCATTTATTAAAATACGGGATGTTACAGTTTGGATAGATTTTTAATTTTTCGAAATTTTTAGGAACTCTTTTTCAATTAAAATTGTATTTTTTAAGATAATGAACAAACTCTAAAAGGTGGGATAGATTTTACTCTTTCCAAACTTTTAAAAATTCTTTTTGGATTAAACTATCTTTTTTTAGATAAAGAAAAAACCCTTAAAAGGTGGGATGGTTTTGATCGTTCCAATCCTTTAGGAAGTCCTTTTAAACTAAATCACTTTTTTTTTTCAAGACAACTAAAAATTCTAAAAATGAGGAAAGAATTTTTATCCTTTCTAGCATTTTAGAAATTTTGTTAAATCAAATAGTTTTTTATTTTTATTTTTTTTACAAAACCTCTAGAGGGGACTCCGTGGTCTTACTCAAGCCTTAGGGAAATTCTTAATAAAAAAATTATAAGTGATAAAAATGCTAGGCCATTCCTCTCACGGATAAGCTATTCTCACTATAGGATATGTTATCCACCAATTGAAACAAGGATATCCCTATTATTTCTCTATATTTGACATTCATGCATTTGAGCTCACTTGAACTTAATTATAAACCAATGATAGATGAGTAGATGCCAGTATAATTGTCGGGCATGGTGGCTGTCTAATCCTTTCCCGCTTCATACCTTAACCCCCGAGCTGAGTTGTGTGGTAATGAAAGAGTTTTATCTATAATAGAGTTATTTCGAGGATAAGATCCTTAGAACATAAAATTAAGTGGAGACTCCTATTTTAAAAGAATCTATGATTGAATAAAGTGCTCTCTTTTGCTGGGAGAGTTTAGTTGGTTACCTCTATTTTTTTCTCGATGTAGGTCTTTTGGTCATCTATCTTCATATTGCCTAAAAAAGTTTTTAGACAGATTGAAGGTCTCATGAGAGCTTTTTTATGGAGTTGGGTAGAGATAAAGTCCTCAGGTGCTAAAGTTTTGTGGGCGGAGGTTTGCTTTCCGAAGGAGGGGGGGGGGGATTGGCTTTAAATCGCTTACCATTTGGAATAAGGTAACGGTTGCCAAGCATGTGTGGTTTTTAATTATCGGTGGAGAGGAATCCTTATGCTGTATGTGGGTGAAATCCAATTTATTATGAGGTAGGAGTTTTTGGGCAATTAAGATGTTGAGCTCGCCTTCTTGTGCGTGGAGAAAGATTCCCCAGTTACGTGCCCTGGTTAGGCCCTACATCAGATACCTGATAGGGGACAGCAAGAATACCTTCCTATGGGAGGACCCATGGCATCCGTGGGGTCCCATTTGGAAAGCTAAGGGAAGCAGGATTGTGTATGACTCTGGCCTCAGTCCCCTTGCTAAAGTCAGTGTTATGGTGCGTGGTAGGAAGTGGCTCTGGCCTCCCGCCCAGTCCATTGATTTAGTTGATCTTAAGAGGGCCATTCCTAATGACCTTTATCCTGATGTGACGAAGAAGGACCTTGTTACCTGGCTGGCTAGTGGGGATGGTGTTTTTTCCATCAAATCGTTATGGAGTTGTCTGAGGGATTCTCAAGCTAAGGTCCCTTGGTTCTCATTGGTTTAGGGTCGTAAGCATATCCTAAGGTGTAACTTCATTCTCTGGGTTGCGATCCGTCATAGGCTGTATATGGGAGATTGTCTTCGGTCCTTTGGGATGGGCTCATCATTTCCTTGTGTGTTGTGTTCGCGTCACGAGGAGTCTCATGACCACTTGTTCTTCTAGTGCTCATTTTCTCGGGCTGTGCAGGGTAAGCTGATGTCGAAGTGTGGGTTATCTTCTAGTGCATCTTCTTGGGATGAGTGGGTGACATTATTTTCCAGACTCTGTGTTGGGAAATCTCTTAGTTGTTGTATCATGAGGGTGGTTTTCTTTTCCTTGATCTATGGTCTTTGGAGGGAGAGAAACTTGAGGAAATTCCAAAACACTTCGAAGGGTTGGTCCTCGGTGTTGAGAGAGATCTTGGGTTTTGTACGGAACCGTTTATCCCCTTTAGAGGGCTTTCCCATGTCACCGGTCAATGGTGAGATTATTTATGAGTGGGATCTATTTTGACCCTATTTCTAAACTTTTTTTTGGTTTCTAACTAACCTATTAATGGTGTAGTTGTATTAGATGCTTGCAGGCGCTAGTTTGTTTCTTATTTCAGGTTTTGGGCATTGTTGGCCCTAGGACTTCCTTGGCCTTGGAGGTTTTTCTTATTCTCCTTGGTTGGTGCTGGGTTGTGCTATTGGTTTTTTTACTGCTTGGCTATCTGTGGTTCTACAGTGTTGGATCATGGATTGCTCCTGTGTGGCTCGAGAAAGAAGCGGTCTAAGCGCTTTGATGGTGGCTGGGTTAAGGGCTTCTGCGGGGTTACTGTTGCCTGGTTCCTTGCTTGGTGCTGATACTTGCCTTTTTGGCTGCTGTGTCTTGCGGGTCTTTCGTTTTTCCTGTGTTTATGTTTTGTGTTTCCAGCTTTTGGTCTTCTGCTTGGTGTGCTTGTTGTTGCTGCTCCTTAGTTCTTTCTGGTTGCTGCTGCATGGCCATATTCTACATGGTCCTTTCCTTTGCTTTCATTTTGGCTACTGCTGTTGTTTTTTCTCTTATTGTTGTTAGATTTTGGTCTTTCATAGTGATGTTAGCTGGTTTTGGGTTCCCTTGTGCTGCGGCTGCTGGCCTTTGTTGCTACTGTTTAGTGAGCTTCGTGTTTTGTTACTGGGTTGTTGGTTCTCCTTTGATGTTCTTCTTGCTGCTGGCTGATGTGCTCTGGTGTTTTATCGCTGTTGTCGTCTTGTTGCTGCTACTATCTTCTAACTGGGTTTTGTTGCTGCTGCATTCTTGTTGCTGCTGTGATGGAGTCAGCTTTGTTCCTATTGCTTCTGCTGTGCATTCATCGTGGCAGCTACTGTTTCTTTTGGTCAATGCTTGGTGTTGCTGTCTTGCTGCCTTCTGCTGTGTCTTTGCTGGTTTGCTGCCTTTGCTGCTGCTATTTTGATGCTTCGCCGCTACTGGTTTCGTTGGGGTGGCTGTTGCTGGTCATCTGTGGTGCTTTTATTTTGTGGTAGTTTTGTCCCTTGTTTTTTTGGTTTTGTTCTTTGTGAGTCTGTGGTGGCTTGCTGCTAAACTTTCTTGCTTGCTGCCTGTGTGGCTCCTTGTTGGTGGTTTGTTGTTCTTTGGGTTTGGCTTGTAGGCCCTATTTTGTTGTTTTCGGTGTGGTGTTCTATTCTCTCCCCTGGGTATACCCCTTGTACATCTGTTCTTGTTTGTTCTTGGTATATATTCTTTTAATTATCCAAAAACAAATCAGAAATTAGTCAATCAAATTCGATGTGGGCTTTTCAAAATAAAATAAATCTATTGACTCACGGGCTTCGGAACAAAAAAGTTAGTTGATTAGTAATTCATAGTTTGAGTGGGTATACACCGGGCTGAAGGAATTAGCGAGAGCTAGCCGCAGGAACTGTGTCCTCATGTCCCAATATCGATAAAGGAAAAAGAAGATGGGACTCCGGGCTTCCATCCGAGAATCTTTTTTGGCCCGCTCATAGCGGTGACTCCACTGGGGACCACAAGAGGCCTAAACTCTAAAGCAATCATTAGTCTATCTTTAAGCCCATTGGGCCTTTATATCATTCTCATTTTAGGTATCTTTTGCCCTACGATCCTTGAAGCCTACTCAGACCAACCTCTTAGATCTAGGCTATCTTCTCCGACCCTGTATTCTTTGGGTATATCAAAAGGGAGTCAGGGTTGCATCGATCAAATTTGTCACCGTTCACACAATTCTTGCACCCATGCTGACGGATTGATAGATGGTGCACTCTCGCTTTCTCGCCCGAGAAAGGTAACCATTGGCTACCTGACTTTAGTCCATGTAGATTAACTCTAGAACTTATCCGATAGGATAGGAAATCTTATCTTAAGATTATATGCATATCTGGTATGCTTTAAGCCTATCTGACAAATTAAAAACTTATCTGATATACTTGACACATATCCAATAAACTTGGACCTTCTCTTATATGCATCTACGCTTATCTGATAGGCCTAAAGCTTAACTCATATTCTTAGATGCTTCTCTAATAAATTCAAAGTTTATCTGATAGACCCGAGATATATTCAGTATCTATCATCATAAACTGGGAACTTATCTCTTACGCCTCAATGCTTATTCGATAGGCCTAAATCTTATCTTATGCGCCTTGATTCCTATTTGATAAACCCCAAAATTTATTTGAAAGACCTGAATCTTTATCAAATATTCCCAGAGTTATCTGATGGACTTGATACTTACCCGATAAGCTTGGAGCTCATCTATGTGAACCTTATTTGGTATGTATGAATCTTATCTGATATGCTTATCTGATATGTTTAGATCTTCTCTATTACGCTGGACTGCAAGTGATTGGGCCTTTTAAATTGGGTTTTTGCTTTTCTCAAAATTGGGTCATTTTAAAAAAAAAAAAAAAAAAGAGCAGAGTAAAACCCCTTGGGTCCGCAATCCTTACTCTTTGAGGTTAGAAAAGAAATCCATTAGAAGAATCTAAAGAAATGGACGACATCAACAAACTTAGAGGTGAAGAAATATCATAAGCAATCAGAGACATGCAGAAAATAATAATAGATATGCAAGCAACACTGACCCAATTGATAATGAATCAGTTTCCATCCTAGCAGATTCCACCAGGACCGAATCAACCACCACCACAATTTCATGATCTAGCCAACCCAGCAGCAACAATACCTAATCCAGTGAACGACCATGCTGCAAATCCAAACTTGGCTCATCCCAATGCCATTCCACCAATCCCCGATCGAGTCATGGCCCAGATACTCGCAAGAAACCCTATCTTAAATCTAATAGTGGAATCAACTCCTACCAAAGATCAAGCTTGGAAAGAAAAACTGGGAAAGATTAAAACTGTCCTGAGAAAAATGAAAGGAGTCGAAGACTATATGCTTGACATAAAAAGGTTTTGATTGTTTCCCAAAGCCAGGCTGCCAGAGAAATTCAAAATTCCAGACATGGACAGGATTGATGGTACAGGGGACCCCAAAACTCATCTCTGAACATATGTGGGAGCTCTCAGGCCCATAACAATTGACAATAAGCTGCTAGCCCAACTATTTCAGCAAACCTTGATTGGGGCAGCCTTGAAGTGGTTTCTCACGATGGAGGCAGCCAAGACCCGAACATGAGAAGACATCGCGAATGATTTTGTGGCATAGTACTCATACAACTTACAGCTTGATGTCACTACCCGAGAATTAGAGACCACCTGTCCAGATGCAAAAGAGACTTTTGCAGACTTTCTGAAGAGATGGAGGGTCAAGGTGGCCACAATAACCAATAGACCTATAGAGAAAGACCAAGTTCAAATGGTCATCTAAAATTTGCAACCTTGGCATATGAAACATTTAGTATCTATGCCATGGCTACGTTTGAATAATTATTCAACGCAGGGAATCAGATAAAGATGCCATGATTACCGAAATTCTTGAGAAATGAGAAAAGGACCAAGGAGATTTAGGTTCGTAAAATGATAAAATAATACTCATTAAAAATTACTTCACAATAAAGGATGTTCTTGGAAAGATCAACATGAAATTATACGTAATAGGGGCAATTAGTCAAAGTTTGTTTGAGTTTGCTTTAAAAAAAGTTTTTTTTCAATCGAGTCTGTCAAAATAAGAGACTTTTTCTGATGTATTTTCTCTCTTCACCTGTCAAACCTATTAAGTTGTTTTCTTATATACAATAAAGTTGTTGGCTTTGTTCATTCTGTTATGCCTTAAATAGGATGCCTGAATGGTGAGATCACACAACTCCATCCTTCTATTTTTACAATAAAAAAAAAACAAAAACAAATCAGTAATCCCATGTGATTCTTTTAACTATGTAATGGTATAATTCCCTCAAAAGGGAATACGTAGGCAACCCTTGGGTTTATGGTTCGACTCAGTACTTGTTGAACCTTTCCTTCCTCTTGAGTCCAATTTACTACAAAGAGAGCTGAAATAATAAACCCGAGAGTTGAGACTGCTCCCTTGAAGTGTTTAGACTTTTCCACCATGTCTTTCAAAAGAATCTCTAAGTTTGATCTGTGAAAAAACACAAAGACTCCAGACTTATGACATATTCTTCCCTGGTGTACTTCAGTTGCTAACGCTCGCAACGGTTATAAAAGATTTCACCGTCAAAGTTACACGTCAATTCATAAGGGAACCTTTGAAGGAATGGGCAAAGGAGGGTTTCATTTTGGGGGGCTAATTTGAATGGAAAACCAAAAAAAAGAAAAAGAAAAAAAGCTCACTAGGTTGAAAACCTGTAAGGGCGGCCTAGGCAAAAGTGAGAGCCAAAAAGGAAAAAATAAAAGCTCGCTAGGTTAAAAACTCGAAAGTGCGGCCTAGGCAAAAGTTATGGCATAATAAGAAGAAAAGGAAAAAATAATAAATAAAAAAAGTTTCAGAGACATGCTCATAGCCTTGGAATTCAGAGCTTACTGAAGAAATCGGAAGACGACATCCCTTGAGAAGGGAATCTGCCTTAATCTTGTATGATTCTCGTGTTTAAGCCGTGTGATTCAAAGTGAAGAAAGACCATTGTTTTTCTTTATTCTTTTTAAAAAAAAAAAATATCCCTTGAAAACCCCTTTGAGCCTTTGAGTCTTTCTTTTCAAAAGCCGTTAGACAATCATCCCTCACATTGGGGTTGAGAAAGATAGAGGAGGAAAAATAAAGATGACAAAAAAAATAAGCAAAAATAATAATTCTAGAACAACAAAAGAAAAATCTCTAGTCAACAGCTAATAGAGGCGAAATTCAAAGTAAAAATCAAGAGTGGAATGATGCAGTCAATCGAAGGCTAAAAAAAAGAAGAAATAATAGAATACGAGAATGAAAACTGACTGCTAACATGAAGAACTCAAAATGAGATATTGCTTGACCCTTAATTTCCCTTTGTTTCTTAACTCCGAACCCTGACCTATGCTACGGTCTAAATAAAAGTCCTTTTCGATTGAAAAATGTGGCTTAGACATGAGAATTCGCAACTTGAGGGTACGATCGATCCCGTGGCTAGGGGCACGAGTCATCTTGGGTTCGAGATCATACATATATGTCCATTCATATGAGACTAGGGGTATACATGCTTTTAGTTCATGATCAGTATCATAAATAGTACCAGGACTAGAGGCATTAAACATGTTGCTAGAGGCATGACGCATGACGCATGACGCATAACGCATGTCGCTTGATGATTGGAGGAACACATTTAAGTATCCTTTCTTGATGAGACTAGGTGCATACTTGCTTCTAATTTATGATCAACATCATGAATAATTCCAAAATTAGGGGCATTAACCATGTTGATGAAGGCATGTTTGGAGGGACACATTTGAGTCTATTTTCTTTATGAGAGTCGGGGCATACATCATTTGAAGAACGATCGAAGTTAGGAGCATGAACCAAGACACAAACTCAAGTAACCTATCATGAGTTGTTCAAACAAGGCCATGCACTATTTTGAAGAAAAAGGCATGGTGATATGTGAGACTTCAAGGGTACCAGACTCCCGATCACTCAATAAAGATCTTTGTGCTTTTTTGACAGTCAAATAACAATGAGTGAATTAGACATGTGTGTGGCAATCATGATCATAAGAGAGAAAATTCTCAATACTTGAATTTATTATAACAGCTCTCAGCCTCTTCAATCTTCATCATTCTCATAAACCACCAAAATCATTCACCATTCTGTGAAGGCATGACAAAAAGAACTGAGAATAAAGAGTTTTGTCTTTTATGTCTTTTGGTAGTTGTTTTGTGTCATCAAAGTCAGTCAACAGTTTCAAAACACTTTAACAGATCTTTGAATATGTTGTCAACCTTATGGGTATGGTACCATGTTGAGATTTTCAAAAATATTTGTAATCAAAAGAATGAATTGGTTTGAGCATCATCACCATCAGAGTTACTAAGTGGACAAATCAGAAAAGCTCAATCTCAGAAAGTATTACCCCGAGTATTGCATAGTATGACAAGGCACAAATTATTTGTTGCTTTATGATGCATATCTTCTCACGAATAATGTTTTCTGTGTGTTCTCAACTTTTTTTGGCATGGAAATTGCCAACCACCAGAACAGAAATTGACACCTTTTAGCATTCCCACCTCTCGGCATGAAAATTGCCACCGCGAGATAAAAATTCCAACCTCTCGGCATGGAAGTTGCTACATTCTCTTGGCATGGAAACCGCCAACCTCCGGGATAAAAACTTTCATCTCTCGGCATGGAAGTTGCCAACATCTCTCAGCAAAGAAATTGCTAACCCTGAGAATAGAAGTTTCTACCTTTTAGCATGGACGTTTCCACCGCGGGATAAAGATTCCCACCTCTTGGCCAAAAAATCTCCACATCGGGATAGAGGTCCCCACCTCTCGGCATGAAAGTTTCCACCTTAGGATAGAAACTCCCACCCCTCAGCATGGAATCTCCCACCTCTTTCGGGCGTGGAAACTGCTGATCCTTGGAATAGAAGATACCAACACTCAAAAGGTGCTAAACGTGTCTGGCATGCCACTGCATTACCCAAACGGCTAACGTCGTATGTATAGGTGTTATGGATGGCACTCCGTCTCACCTGCATTGCTGATCACTAAGATGTGGACTCGAGCTAGCATGTCCCCACATCTTCTCAATGAGCTTGAATGGTAGTATAACTGCTAATATGTCTAAATGGTTGTAGAACCACTACCCTATCTCCAAGGCTTTGATTAGCAGTAAAACTGGTACGTGTTGGAATGGTGGTAGAACTACTAGCTCATCTCTAAAGACTTGAATGACAGTAGAAATACTAACACGTCTCAATGGTGGTAGAACCACTGGTCACCGCTTGGAGGTCCTAAATGGTAATAGAACTGCTACGTGTTTTAGTAGTGTAGACACCCCAATTTTGACTAACCTGCGTATATGCTTGTTCAGTTTGTTTTCAATGATGAGTACATACGTCAGCTGCCTCGAAGGAAACTCCGTGCAGGTCTGAGAGTCCAAAGATTACCCCAAAATATCCCAAGAAATCCCAAGACACCCTAAAACACCTAAAAATACCAAAAATACCCATCGATGCAGTCGCCCAACCAGGTGCTCATCACCTTCCAAGTGGTGCATGCCACTTTCCTTCAAAATCCCCTGGCCACGCCAAGTCAAGGTGCCCTAAGCCACCTCACACCTGGCGCGCCACCCCCAACATGGCGCACGCCACCTCTACCAGGCGCTCGCCACCTTTGAGAAGTATCTTCTGCCTCTTGGCAGCTACCTCGCCCAAAGTCTATAAAAGGAGGCCTTCCCCCTCTGTTTCAAGGATTCCTGAATATATAAGCATTGAATCTTTTCCAAATTGAAAAGAAAATCTGAAATATACAAGTGTCAAACCTCTGTAGAATTACAAACCTGGCACAATTAAAGCTACCAAAACTCTGCTGAATCCAAGATTGGACATTGAAACTGGACTAATTAAACAATAGAAACCCTTGCACCAAATTGATTCCGAGGACTCGAAAACTACATGGAGGGCTTCCCGAGAGAGAATGCGCCATTATTTGAGGAGGCTATAGAACTGCTTGAAACTTCACTCTCTATATCTGTTTTTGAATGATTAATGAACACTCCTTATATAACTTTGAGTTCCAAAACTATCTGTTATAGGTAAAATATCCCAATTTGATATTCTAAAATCACAACTGTATTTTGCTTGATTCACGTAGTGTTTCTTAGTGATCTTATCTTGGAATGATTGATAATCATCTCCATATATAAAAACAATCTTTAATGTAGCCGTTATAAGTCAAATTGTTTCTTTAAATGCTCTGAAATTACAACTGTAACACGCGAGATTTGCGCAGAGAATTGCTAAAATTACGCCCTTGGGTCGACTCACAGTGAGATTGAGTTGACTCAATATTCTTAGAATTCAAATTCTTCACCAGTGGGTCGACTCATGTTGATGCTTGGGTTGACTCACAATGATAGTGTCTCAGTTTCTATTGCAGGCCTTCGTTCTGGGTCGAGTCATAGAGGCTTCTATCTTTAAGTTGACGTCTTGGATCGATTGTGTTGCTTGCGTCTCAGCTAATGCTTTCCTCTGGTCGACTCATGTTTGCCTTGGGCTGACTCACAACTGCTGTAGAGAGAGAGAATTCAGAGATGTATGTGCTTTGGGTTGACTCAGAGCTTCTCTTGGGTCGACTCATAAATGCTGTAGAGGATTGGGTCGACTCATAGTCGCTTTTAAGATATTTTTGCAAGAGATGCGAGAGAGTGCATGGTTAGGTCGACTCATACATGACTTTGAGTCGACTCAAATCTTGAAATCTTCTTGAAAACTTCATGTGTAGATTATGAGTTAGTGACTTGTTTGGAAACTAAAATAATAATTCTTAATACTTGATTTAGTACCTAAAATAACTCAAAAACTTGTTAAATATAAGGTCAACCCTAATCATGGGTGTTAACCATAGATAAACATTTAAAACCAATTGAACATAGATTGATTTATAAACATGTATTAATAGATATTCAAAATGATGTTAAATGATAGATCATATTAACTTATTAAAATTTGTTTGTTATCATTAAAATCAATAAAAAAATTATTTCAACCTTAGGGATAGCATTTATAAGCTCCTGTACGCAGTAGAGATGCAAGAGTCTAAAGCCTAAAGGAGTCCTAGAAGATCAGAAGTTCCTCTAAGCAACAGAGTTCAAAGAAAAATGAACCAACCGGCACAAAGGCCCTAAGGGCCGGACCGACCATCCTGGCCTAGCCCCTAGGGCTGATTGACCCATGCTGGCAGAGAGAGCCGTGAGGTTTGGCCCAACCATCTTGGATGGAGCCCCGAAGGCCAGACCAGCCGTATAGGTCTCGGGCTGACAGGTTGACTCTATTTTTCTATGTTTGTTGTGTGACATCCCGTAACTTTAATAAATAAATTTCAATGTAAAAGTTAATTATCCAAGAGTTGGGGGATAGTTAATTGAATTAATCTTGGGCCAATCCAGAAAACTTAACAACAAGAGGGACCAAGTGCAAAAGTTTACTATTTTGGGGGT
>JAUTBS010206127.1:0-11697 GCA_032361285.1 Aequorea victoria | reverse complement strand
TACCAAAAATTCTCTCAAAGATCTTTATACATCTTGGTACCTCCCTGATGAATGTTATACCCAGAATTTTGATTTTTGGTCAGAATCTCTTTCCTTAACTCACTGTTGGTGGGTACGCACACCCGATCTCTAAATTTAAGAACTCCGTCATCACTGATACTGAAATCCTTAACCACTCATTTGTGCAACTCTTTCACATTCCACTTGCATTAAAGATCATCTTATTGAGCCACACGGGTTCTCTCCAGCAAGATCGGCCTCACTGTCAACTGGCTACACCCCTGTTTCCCCATGTTATATTATCTCTACACCCATCCTCCTCAAATTCTCCACTAAATGATGTTGAACTGTTAATGACGCTGAGCTACCTCCCAAAGACTTCCTACTCAAAACATCGGCCACAATGTTCGCTTTTCCCGAATAATAAAATATCTCGACATCATAGTCTTTCAATAGTTCAAGTCATCGCCTTTGCCTCAAGTTGAGCTCCTTCTAAGTAAAGATATACTTTAAACTTTTATAATCGGTGTACATTTCACAAGACTCCCTATATCAGTAGTGTCGCCATATCTTCAGTGCAAAAATAATGGCTGCCAACTCCAAATCATGCATGGAGTAATTCTTCTCATGTACTTTCAACTGGCGTGAAGCATAAGCTATCATCTTACGGTGCTACATCAGCACACAACCTAAACATTGATGAGATGTATCACTGTAAATCACAAAATTACCGCTTCTAGTTACTAATGCTAGAACTTGTGCTAAAGTCAACCTTTGCTTAAGCTATTGAAAACTGAGCTCACATATATCCGTTCATTCATAATTCACTCCTTTCCAAGTAAGGTCGGTAAGCGGCAAGGCAATACGAGAAAACTCTTCTACAAACTATTGATAATAGTCCGCCAGTCCTAAGAAACTACATATCTTAGTTACCGACGTCGGACGTGACCAATCAATAATAGTCTCAATTTTGCTGCCATCCACAGATACTCCATTTTTACTGACCATATGGCTAAGAAAAGATACATTGTCTAGCCATAATTCATGTTTGCTGAACTTAGCATACAACTTCTTCTCCCTAAAAGTCTGAAAGGTTTCTCGTAAATGTTCCTCATGCTTCTCATTACTTTTAGAGTAGATCAGGATGTCATCAATGAACACCACTACAAAATGATCCAACTATGGTTTGAAAATCTGATTCATCAAATCCATAAATGCTGCTGGAGTATTAATCAAACCAAAAAGCATAACCAAGAACTCATAATAGCCATAACGAGTCCTGAAGGTTATCTTCAAAACGTCTGCCTCCTTGACTTTTAGTTGGTGATAACCAGACCACAATTCAATCGTGGAAAACACTTGAGCTCCATGCAACTGATCAAACAGGTCACCAATGTGTGGCAGGGGATACCTATTCTTGATAGTAACCTTATTCAACTCTTTGTAGTCAATACACAGTCGCATAAAACCATCCTTCTTCTTTACAAAAAAAATTGGAGCTCCCCGCGGTGAAACACTGGGTCTAACAAAACCCTTATCTAATAGCTCTTGTAACTATACCTATAACTCCCTCAGCTCCAAGGGTGTCATCCTGTACGATGTCTTAGAGATAGGTGTAGTACGAGGCAGAAGATCGATCATGAACTCAATCTCACGATCCAGAGGGATACTAGGTAAATCTTCTGGAAAGACATCTGGGAATTCCCTCACAATAGGAAGCTCATCTAATTCCATCATTGGCACCTTTGTGCCTACCACACAAGCCAAAAGTCCTTCACCACTCTCCCTCAACATCCAATTTGCATGAAGGGTAGGTAACTTCACGTGTCCTTGAAAGAAGAACTTATGTTGTTCGGGTATGTTGAAAACTATCCTCTAGTAATAGAAATCAATGGTTGCATGATATTTGAAAAGCCAATCCATGCCCATAATGACATTAAAGTCACGAATAGCTAATGATATAAGATCTACCGGCCACATTTTACCATCCAACTCCACTACTCTAAGATGACATACTTCATATAGCAATACCGTGTCCCCAACAGGAGTGGACACAGAGAGACATACATCCAAAGGTTCTACCGTAACAGATAAACGATGCAAGAACTTAGGTGAAGCAAAAGAATGCATAGAACTAGAATTTATAATAGTTCTAGTGGGAACAGATGATATGATAATAGTACCTTGCACCACAGATGGTGAGGCTTCTGCCTCCTCACGAGTAAGAGAAAAAATGCGTCCCTGAGTAACTGCACCTTGACCTTGTGCCCTATTGACCGCAGGCTACCTCTGACGATCTCCTTATCGATTATACTGACCTTGAGCTTGCCCATTGTTACGTGTAGGCGGCCTCTGATTCTAAAATGATTGTTGAGTTCATTGTTCTCCTGCCCCCTTAGTTTTGCAATAAGTGGACATGTGTCCTGTCTTACCACAACTGAAGCACGTCTTTGCTGTACCATCATAATAATGTCTATGAGAATGGACCTTCCCATATTGGTTACATAGATTCTAGTTCTGTTGTCTTGCATTCCCATTAGTCTGAGTTTGTGGCTGGGTTTGCGTGTAAGTCTTCTTGACAGGGTGGTTACCTCCAAAATTATTCCATGCCGGCTTTAAATCTCTAAACCTCTTGGGTTATAGCTCCCTGCTTTTCTGTGTATCATCCAAACTCTTTTCTGTTAAAAGAGCCTTGGTCACCAACTCTGACAACATATTTGCCTCGAATAGAGAAACACTACTACTAATAGCCAGGCGTAGATCTCTCTCGAATAGTACTACTTTGTCTTCCTCCTCAGCAACATATTGTAGTACGAATCTGGACAACTCAACAAACTTTGCCTCATATTATGCCACTGATATTCCCTTTTGTTCCAAAATAAGGAACTCCACTTGTTTTTATTTCTTGTTAGCCACCGGGTAATACTTGTCGTTGAACAATGCCAGGGATTTCGTCCAGACGAGTTCACGTTCTCTTCCTTCGTATTGACGTTTTACCATGCGCCACCAATGTTCAACCTATCCTTCCAACACGTATGTTGCCAATGATACTTTATACTCCTCTGTGCAGCCCAATCGCTCAAAAATATTCTCAATGCATAGTTTTCATGTTTCAGCATCCTCGGGATTGGTTAACCCTTTTAAAGGTCGGAGGGTGCGCCTTCAGGAACTTCTCGAACACTGAGCCTTTATCTAAGCTTATACGTCTGTCTGCACTAACTATCCTCGGTTGAGATTGTTGCCCAACAATCATGCTCACTAAGGCTTGGAGAGCCTGAAGAGCTCCCTCAGCCACTAGAACAGTTGGGGTTTCGGGAACGTCTGGTGCTACCGGAGTAACTGGGGATGCTAGAGCCACTGGGGTTTCTGTAATATCTGGGGCTACTGGAGTAGTGCTAGGGCTATGCTCCTCTTGTGCATCCTCCATAGTTGCATACCTAGAACTCACATTACGTCTCGGGCGAGCCATTTCACTAAGGATCAATGTAGAACAGATATAAGATGATGCATAATCAATCTACTTACAAAAACTCATAACAAAGAACTTTGGGGATCGTGACCTCTACTAATGATATGATGAAATGTTTAAACTTTTTCTCTGATACCAAACTTGTCACACCCCAATTTGGGAAAGGTGGTCGGTCATGGATATTAGGTCTTAGCCCAATAAATTAAGAAAGTCTTAATCAATTAATTAGCTAATAGTATGCTAAAAGATACCAAATACAAGGGATTTAAGAAATTAAAATCCATAATTAATTAGCGTGGGACAAACAGCCTATAATATCTCAATAACTCATAATCAAATGTTATTTATTTCAACGCGGAAGCAAAAATGTATGTCCTAAGAGGTCTTAATCCTGGATCCCACGAAGCTATCGATCCCATCATCTAGCTTCTTCCTTGGTTACCTGAAAGGTTATATCATAACGTCAGCTAAAGTTGGTGAATGAAAACATGCTTAATAGAATACAGTTCAAAACAGGGGATTCAAAATATCTTTTACTTTAAACATAATCATTGTATGAGATATACAATTATAATAAAAAAGCGCGATCACACAACCCATCATTTCTTTGTATAAATAAAAGGGCGATTACACAACCCATTTTTTTATCTTTCAAAATATTCATGTTTTTCCATAAGATCTCGTTATCAATACGAGTCATCCATATCTCAAACTGGACATCAGATGTGTCCTCAACAATCTCAAGACATAAAAATGTCAATGTCATAATGGTATAGCGATATACTCATCAATCAATTACCATAGGAACAGCCTGAGCATAACATAGTAACCAATGCCACATCATAAACTTGGGATATCCTCGGCCCATTGGATCCAATATCGAAAATAGAGTCACCACAGGTTGGCGCTTGGGTTTGTTCCCTAAACGATCCTGGTGGGCTATCCCTTAACCGTTGAGTGAACTAGAGTTATCACAAGATTCAGACCGGGTCTGTTCCTTAACTGGCCAGAGTCACCTCCGTAGAGGACTTTACCCTAGACTTTTTCAATTCATTTCTCAAGAATCATATCTCATAATTGCACCATATATATAGGAATCAAAAACTTGTAAAACATTTGTACCATGATTTTATAAGAGAATATCATACAATATCATTTAAAAGGATTTAAAACATATGCATTTCCTTTTTAAAGTATTTTGGGGAATACAGTGATTTATTGAAAGTACGTAACATGTCAATCAACTTACCGATATCCAATGTAAGTATAATGCAACAACAATGTAGGGATCCACGTCACCCTAATTATGCAATACAATATATCATAATCAAGAATTAATGCTATTTAAACCAAAACAACAACAAAACGAACCCTTCCCCGATTATAAGTTTCTACAGTTTATTGCTAGTATTAATTTAGTCATTAATTAATTTAATTTATTATTAAACTTATGCCCAAATAGAGCCTTAACTTTAAAATTAAAATAAGAAGAATTTTAAGAATTTTTAGGTATTTGAGTCGACACAACAGAGTCATAGGCGACCATGAGTTGACACAGTAAGGTCATGTGTCGACTCAAAGGCAACAAGTCTCAGTATATGACATGAGTCGCGGTAACAGGTGATTGTGAGTCGGCCCAAAGGTAGCATGAGTCGACTCAAAGCCAAGTGAGGTGCGATAGCTCCTCTTTCAGTTGACCAAAATAGGAATTAGTCGACTCACCAAAGGAGTGAGTCGATCCAAGTCCCATATGTGATGCATGAGTTGACTCAAAAGATAAACGAGTCAACCCAAGGATGTGTAGTAATGGTAATAAGTCGACTCAGAGGTCTCATGAGTTGACCCAGACGAAGGCCTGAGAAACAACCGAGGCCTTGCCATTATGAGTCGACTCAACATCCACGTGAGTCGATGCACTGACAACGAAACTCAGTTCTGAGGTATGTGAGTTAACTCAACTCATAGGTGAGTCAACCCAAACCTTCGGACCAGAGATTTCAATGGCTGAAATTTCTTATTCCAGGGTCTTTTCTTCTTACTTTCTTCATTGTTTATTATTTATACTTATTTTATCATATTTCTGAAAGGTTTATACCCATAAACGTATATATTTTCAATGTATTTTTACACATGGTCTTTTTGTTATATATATCACTGTTATATATATTATATCATTATATATATATCAATATGTATACGTCTTTGGTTTTCTAGCATATTAAATATGGGAATGTGATACTTTCATATATCTATACATGTTTACAACTATTAAAGATGGAATCTTTTACAGGGTTCATTATATAACAATAGCGTTACATATATATATATATATATATTCCTATGTGTCTATGATAAAATAGAGGGTGTGTGAGAGATGAATCAGGGATCACTACAGATCATGATGATGATGATGATGATGATGATGATGATGATGACGTTGCTTAGTGGTAGTAACGCCGACGTTGGTGGTTGCGTCCGTGGTGGTTGGTCGCGGTGGCTGCAGAGGTAGTGGTGCAGAGAGAGAGAGAGTCGAGAGAGGGAAGGAGATTTGCAGAGAGGAAAAGGAGAGGAATAAGGTTTCTGAGAGGGATTAGATCTCTGAAGAGGGGACCTCATTTATAAAGGGATGATAGCCCACAGTTTCAGGGAATGCGTTACTCTCCTTTATTGATTATCTTCCTAAAACAGTCACCAACTGTCACCACATGCACATCTAGATTTCCTTTTATTTTATTTTCTCATTTTGTCTTATTCTTTCGTTATAAAAGTTTTAATAACATAATTAATTCATTTTATTATTTTAAAAGTTTCATAATCTTTTAGTACTTTAATTAAATTTTCTTTCATTAATTATTTTAAGTATTTACTTTTAATGATTTTAATTTAATAAGGTTTGTTAAATTACCGGGTTTTACACGACATAGTCACAAAAAATCAAGACTGATATGATACACATTATATCCATTAATCATTTATCCCAACATCCATTTAGGTTTGAAAAGAAAATTCTAAAATCATTTCATAAAATAAGAGTTCGCAAACATAGCGTTCTTTCATAAGTAAAACCACCATTCATTTTCTCAAATCATAGAGCATGAAAGTATGAGGAATTTAACCATTCACATATTCATAACACCAAGCTAGTGATAAGGAAACCCACCTCAAAACGAGTGCTCCTCCGTAAGCCACGCCCTCCGGTTCACTCTAAAACTCCAGTTCCTAACACAGATAAGATAGGAACTTAACTTCGTGAACTAAGGTGACACGTGCATGTTTGTGTGGGTATGCAAGTGGGGTGTTTTTATTCTTAGTTATATCCTTATTAATTATTCTTGGTACCCTCATGGTCCCCAAGATCCTTAACTTAGGTTTAGGTACTTAGTTTTGCTTAAAGCCTCCTTAAACCATATTACTCTTCATTTTATAGATTATTCCCCAGAGCTTCCAAAATATTTTAAAACTATCAAACCTCACTAGAAAATTTTGTAAAATTACATAGAGCTAGAGTATGGTGTTATATAAACTTTGCATGAAGAGACCGAGAACTGGTTGTGAACATAAAGGGACTAAACAATTCATACCTAGGAATCTGTTGAGAAATTAGCCTGTTTGGTAGAATTAGGATATCTCGAGATCTACCTAACCAAAATGAGTTTTGTAAATGAGAGTGGAACTATACCTATATACCTTTCTTTGGATATGTATCTGATTACAAGGGGATTTTTCTAGAATAATTGACAAGGGTTTAAAGTTGGTTGTTTTGCTGTCTTACTATCATAGAAACTTCACAAATGGTATAGGGGTTCAAAAATACATTTTTGGGTCCAACCAAACATCACACACACTCAATACATTCTAAAGAGCCTCTGTTTAAAACATATTTTAATTTGGAGAACATTTTCTTCACACAAAAACTCCTAAGATGGCTTGAAACCACACTGTTTTGAATTAATTCTAACATTCACCCACAATCTTCCAACTTCTCCTATTTGGGCACATTCAAGGCATGTCTAAACACTTCATGGGGACACAATATGTTCATCAAAAGGTACCCATCTTTTCTTACATTAGTTATCCTTTATCTTTGGTCATTAAAAAGTTTCCCTAGAACAAGGTTTCGTACTTCCTTTTCTTGATTCCATGGTTCATCTTTATTCTTGTTCATACTTCTTTTCTCTTACAGAGGGTTTGAGACAAGAAGATGTTTTTAAGTAAGAGATAGCGATCTTTGAAAATCACTTACTTGGTGGTCTTCCTTGCTCCAATAAACTAGGACTTAGCCTTAGGTTTCCTTCCTTCTTTTTTTCTTCCCTTTCTTCTTCATTCTTCTTCTTCTTCTTTTTTTTCTTCTCTTCTTCTTCTCCCAAGAGGGACCAACGAAATTATACAGAGCGAGTGGCTTTGAGCAAATGAATTTTCATGTTAGGAGAATCCTCCTATTTATAGGCAACGGCTTGGCGGTGAAATAACCAAACTACCCCTCATTTAGTTCTAACTCAACTCCCAATTGAATTATTGTTCTTCCAATTTGATTCCAATCCACCTAAATCTTTAGCTCCAAGAATTTTAATACCATGTTTGGATTCAATAATCTATTTCTCTTAGGCCTTAAGGCCTTGCTTGGTTTAATAGGGGACAAGTTCTCTAATTTTATGGTACTTGACAACACATCTCTCCCTTTTCCTTTTATTTTAATTCTAATTATATCGCATCACATATTCTCTCATCTCATCATATTCCATGTGCCTTACACTATTCATTGAAGACTTAGAGACTTTGATGAGGTAAGAAAACCAATTTTTCAAGTTATCTTCATACTTTCCTATTTTTCTTATTTTCTTTTTTTTTTCTTTTCCTTTTCCCCTCAAAATTGTCTCATCACTCCCCCTCTCATGGGGGATCCATCCACGGGCTTCTAGAATGTCCCAAATTTATTTATTTTATTATTTATGTTTACAATTTATGAGAATTACATTGAGTTTGGGCCAAGATTAAAGTTTTGGGTCAAATTCTAAGTTTTGGGCCTAACTTTGGTTTGGGATTATAATTAAATCTATTGGGCTTAAATAATTATTTATATTGAGCCCCCATAATATTTGGGCCAAAGCCCTAATTAAAGTTTTCTATTAAGCTTCTCAAAGTTTGGGTCTTATTTAAGTCTTCCATAAATTTTCTTCTTTGAACTCTTAATTGAGTTCTTTGATTTATGATTTTATTGGGCTCTTATGGTTGGGCTTAGCCTCATTCCCTTCCCAAATTTTTATTTAAATTTTTGGACTTGAGGAGTTCTGAGGCCTTACTTTGGTTGTTCGATTTTCTGCACTTTTTTTCGCCTTTCGTAGGACTTTCTAACTTGAACGTTTTAAAATCTCATTGTTTAAAAATCATTTAAACTCTTTTTTATCAATTCCACATTTCTAGGTTTATCCTATTTCATATTCCATACATTCATCTATTTGTTCATAAGGTTCGAATATCATTCCTCAAGGCGTAACGCCTTTATTTTAGGTTTAGTGCTTAAGATTTGTATTGTGAAAAGTGAGGTGTCACCATATCCTCCACATATTGAAATTTCATCCCAAAATTTGACTTACCGGGTGTAAAAAGGTGTGGATGCTTTCCCCGCATGCCTTCCTCCATCTTTCCAGGCCTTCCCATCGGTACAATTCCTACTGACGTCGTTGTCTGATTTCCCTTTAGACAATTTTTCATGAGGTGGCCTGGTTGTCCACAATTAAAACATTTGAAGTCTGGTTTGACGATTTCCCCCGCACATTCTTTCGACACATGTTCGATTTTGCCGCATGTCCAACATTGTTTGAGTCCATTCTGCATGTTCGTCGTTCCTCTATCTTGCGTATTATATCTCGGAGTGAATCCTCCATGGGTATTTCCGGTCCAAGTCTACGTCTTGTTAGGGGGTGTTCTAAAAGGTCTCTCTACAGTCTGTGAACCTTGAACTGCCTTAGGGCTTTGAGACTTCGTCTCTCCGTGTGTCTTTGTGTCGAAGCGAGCTTTCTTGAAAGTCTCCTGTATTGACCTTCCATCACATCCTTTTCAGCTCTCCTAGAAGCGTCTACAAACTCTGCATATGTTCCAGATTTCTGGGTGGAAAACTTTGAACGGAAATCTGGGTGGAAAACTTTGAACGGATTAGGTAATCCAAACTACTTCGGAACCTCCTACTCTTCTCAGCTTCGGTTTCCACCATAGATGGTGCAAAACGTGACAAGGCTGTGAATTGAACTTCGTACTAGTTCACCGTTCTCTCATTCTACTTCAGCATGATGAACTCTTGTTCCTTCTCGTGTCGATAGCTTTTAGGAAAATACTTCTAATCAAATTTCTCTTTCAATTGGTCCCACGTTACTACTGGTGGTGCGACTCCTTCCACCAGTTCGGTTAGTAGTCTTGAAGTTGTTTTCCACCATTGGTGTGCCTCTTCGGTCAACATGAAGGTCGTAAGTAGAACCTTCTATCGGTCCGTCACTGTCATGAGTTTGAAAAATTGTTCGATCCTCTTGATCTAGTTCTCGGCTTCCACCTCGCCAGATCTCCCATTGAACTAGGGAGGGTCCAACTTCTAAATTGAACAAAGATCGTGTTGTTTGTCCCAACTGATGCTAAAGGTGGTCTCCCATAATGTTGCACTTGTTGCTCCATCATGTGGGTCATAGCTTCAAACATTCGTCTTATAGTTGACTCATTCTAAATCTGAGGTTCTTGTTGAACTTCAGGATCCTTTTGTTCCTCGCGATGTTCCTCTTCCGCGTGAACCAAAGCGTACGATTCCCTTTCACTGTCTATTTCCTAAAACATAACTAAAACACGTCTTTAATCTACATGTTATGATTTTCTCCATCATAACTTAACGGGTTCATTTTAACATTTTACGCATACGTCATTGCATAAAGTTAACCACTTGGGATATCTTCCCAAGGCCAACTCACAACACACGTTCAGGATCTAACAAGGGTCCCGTCTACCATTCTATGTGACTCACGACACAAACGGCTATATGCCGGTCCAATGTGATCTCTGGAATTAATATTCCCAGAAATGGCTAAACCTAAGCTCTGATACCAAGTTGTCAAGCCAAGCCTCGAGCACCAGGTACGAGACCTAAGGAAGGGTGCACAACCCACCATTCGTAATAATATCCATCCAATCGAAGCTTCACATTGCTTCATTCATGCGTTTCATAATAGACTTCATACATGGGCCCAACTGACATTTTGATAGTTAAACAGGAGGACTTAACAACCTCATCAACATTATCATATTTATTACATGCCAAAGAGGGAAAAACAAAAAGGGGTTTTGAAACCGTAACTTTCCTACAACCTTCCAAAAAATCTAAAGACCACAGTGGACCGAATCCAAACATACCCTTGACGCCAAAACCTGCCAAAAACATCAATCTGTGTGGGGGTGAGGTATCATCCGCGTGCTCACCAATCACTAGCAATAGCATTATAAGTGGTACAATGGAAGAAAATAGTTCATCATTTGAAAATTAGGGTAACTTTTTGCAAAACCTAAATTTTTTCAAAAAAGATTCCAAGTTTCCATCTTTCAACAAATCATCTCATAGAAGAGCGTTTTCTTTTCCAGCCATCATTTATCTTCAAAACAAATATACTGTGATTTCATCATTATTATCAATTAATCATCTCATAATAGCCAAGGATTGTATTAACCTCCCAACTAGAAGTTGCTACAGTACTGTTATCGTAAATGTCCCGCCTGTCAAGCCCCGCCCCGAGCACCGGACACGAGACCTGAGGATGGGTGCTCAACCCATCACACTTAGCAGCATTAACCATAATTAAGCATGATTTTTTTTTTTAACATTAACATTATCATACAGCCAAGACTTCATCTTTGGGCCCAACATTCATCCATAAAATTAACTTAAGAGGACTCACGGCCGCTATAACAACATGTCATTAATTACAGTCCAACAAGAAAAACAAAAAGGGTTACAGACCCGAACTTTCTACGATCTTCCCAGAAAGCCTAAGACCACATTAGACCGAACCGGACCTAGCCTCGGCGTCAAAACCTATCAAAACATCAACCTATGTGGGGGTGAGCTATAATCCACGTGCTCACCAATCACTAGCAATAGCATTATAAATTGCACAATGAAAATAAAATAGTTCATCATTGAAAGCAAAGTAATTCTTTTCACAAAACATAACTCTTCTCATGAAACATTCCAAGTT
>JAUTBS010206016.1:376-11700 GCA_032361285.1 Aequorea victoria | reverse complement strand
TTATCCAGTGTAGTTAGGCATACTGTATCTTAGTATGTGGACTCACTAATCTATAAATAAGATGCTTGCGTGCCCATTAGGGTTAACGCCTTCATTCTAATTGTGCTTGTTAACAAATATTAAGGCAGGTCACGAAAAACACCACTTGGGTTCTTGATTGACTTTTGAAAGCAAGATGTTTTAGATTCACTAGGTTATCTTGGTGTGGTTAAGTTCTATAAAAGGTGTAATCTCTAAGTTGATAATGGACTTGTCTGTTGACTTCAGTATGATGCTAAACCACACAAGTCCACTTGGGTGTTGCTTGTGGTTTGCTATCTTTATTATTCTTTCAGGTCCCTTGATTACATGTTTCATTTGGTGCATTTAGTTTTTCCATGCATATCATTCCCAACATGACATTTTTATCATGATATTTTATGCAAATGAGAAACATGTTGTTTTAGGGTTAGGGGACGACTTTAGATATCACTTGGTGGACTGGAGTACTGTATGTGCCCCTATGAAAGAGGGTGGCCTGGTCATAAGGAGTTTAACCACTTTTAATAAATCCCTTTTGGGGAAGTGGCTATGGAGAGTTATGGTTAAAAGGAACCTTTTATGGAGGAAGGTTATAGAGAGTAAGTATGGTTTTTCTCGAGAAGGGGACTGGAGTACTCTTCAAGTGGTTACACCTTACGGTAAAGGTTTATGGAAAGGTATAGTAAGTTGTTGGATGATTTCTTCAAACACATCTTTTTGGGGTGGGGAGTGGTGAAAGGGTGAGCTTTTGGTTGGATGCCTGGTGTGGCGATGTAGCTCTTTGCAGGTTTTTCCGAGATAGTTTTGGTTTGGCTATAAATAGAGGAAGATAAAGGGACTATGGTGGCATATTATTATTTGTGGGATTCTGACCTCCGATTTAGGGATATTAATCTCAAAAGGGATGTACAAGACTGGGAACTGGATGAACTTCTAGCCCTCTTGGGAATTATCTATGATCATAGCCGAGTGGGCGTAGGGATGGATGCTGTGAGGTGGAGACGCGGCCGCCGAGGATTCTTTAGCGTCAAGTCTTTCTACAGGTGTTTGCTGAGGCGTAGAGACTTTTGTTTCCCATGGAAGAGTGTCTTGAAGACGAAAGCCCCTTCAAAGGTGACATTTTTTTATGGGTTGCAGCACTTAGAAAAATCTTAATGTTGGTTGTTCCTTCATTCGTCGAAACAATTCCTTTAACCATTTTTATGGAATGGAGTAAAGACTTCAAACTTTGGTGCCAAAAGTCCAAACGAAATGGAGCAGTAAATTATACAACTCATTGGTGGAAAAAGTTCGTAAGGAACTGGCAAGAATCCGAATGGAATTGGCAAGTGTCCGGACGGATTTGGGCAGTGAGTAATTGGAACCCTTGTGAGCCAAGGGTCTGGACAGTGATAAAATCCTTCGGGACGGAGTCCCGGTTAGGTGCGTGAATACTTTGGTTTTTAGGGTTTTTTCTGAGGTACTTATAAAAGAAACTCAATTTTTTTTATTAGGGTTAATGTTTGGTGAACGAAAATCATAAGAGAGTTAGTCGGTCTTCAAAAGTGATTGAGTTATTGTCATCTTGAGTGAGCGAGAGATTCAGAAGCTTCCTACACTTCGAGACCGTTGTTGATCGAGAGATTGGTAGAACGAAGAACCATCGCATTCTTACCGTTGTGGTGTGACGAATCATTGCCGACACCGTTGTAATTATTGACTTTTTCCATTTGATATTGGGACTCTACTCTCCTCTCCCGTGGACGTAGGCTTTAACGCCGAACCACAGAATGTGTTCTTTTGTGATTGTTCATTTTGCACTTAGATCGTTAGATATGTTGTGGTTGTTGTTGAATCGCTTGAGTAGCGATATTATTTGTTCGCTTGAGTAGCAATTATTATTGCCTATTCTCTATTCACACAAGTAGGAAAAAGATCAGGCTTTTCCTAATAGTAGTATCAGAGCACAATTTAGAGATGATTCAGGGTATTATCTATTATTTGTGACTTGTGTGGATTTGGAATGGAAGAATCATTTGGTGCGATGATTAAATTGAGTTCATCGAATTACTCGATATGGAAAACACAAATGGAGGACGTCCTTTTTACTAAGTACTTTCACCTACTGATCGAAGGAGATGATAAAAATTCAGAAAAGACGATTGAGGAAGATTGAAAGATTATGAATCGGAAAACGGTCGCCTAAATCCGTACTTTGGTCGATAAGAGTATTTTTCATCATGTGACTCAGGAGACCAATGCCTACAAGTTGTGGCAGAAACTTGAGTCAATGTATGAAAGGAAAACCATTCAGAACAAAGTTTCTTTGATTAGAAGGTTGGTAAATTTGAAGTACAAAGACGGTCGGAGTGTTGTAGAGCATATGAGTGATTTTTAGGAAGTGATTAATCAGTTGTCTACCATGAAGATGGTTTTGGATGACGAACTACAGGCTTTGCTTTTGTTTAGTTCTTTGCTAGATAGACTCTGGTTTTGACAATCAGTAATTAAACACCGAACAGTACAGTCACCATTGATGTGGTGAAGGACAATATGTTCAATGAAGAGGTAAGACAAAAGGGGCAGGGAAACATAGCTGAGTGACATGCTTTGGTCATAAACAAGCGAGGGAGAGCTTCAAACAGAAAATTCTCCATCAGAGATAAGTCGAGAGGCAAGTGAAGAGGCTACTCTCAGTCCAGGAAGGAGATTGAGTGTTATCACTGTGGTAAGACATGGCATATGAAAATGGAGTGCAAAAGTTCAAGAGGGAGTAGAATCAGGCTAAGGGTGATGGCAAGAAAGAGGAGAAGAATACAGTTGCAACTACTTCTACTTCAGATGAAGGGGATATCATCATTGTCTATGATGACAGATTTATTGGGCTTACTAGACAGAACACCAACTAAGTGATTGACTCTGGTGCTTTCTTCCATGTCACCACGCATAAGGAGTACTTCACTACTTATTCACAGAGCGACTTTGGTCATGTCAAAATGTGTAATGAAGGAATGTCCGATATTGTGGGAATGGGAGATGGCAGTCTAGAAACCACTACAGACTGCAGATTGGTGCTTAAGGATGTTAGGCATTGTTAGAGTTTATATTATTATGTCTATATTTAGAGGCTATTCTTGTTTTTGTAGACTGTTTAATTCTTTAATATAAATATGTAGAAGTAAAGGGTTAAAGTTATAAACCCTAAACCTATTTTCTCTGTGCCTACTCTTTCTCTTCTACTTTTCAATTCTAAAGCCTAATCTCAACTTGGTATCAGAGCACATATCGATTCTAATCAAAGTTTTAAATGACTGATGGTATGCTAACATCATCGTTACCGGCCATTGCCGATCATCGTCGAACGTCGTCGATCTTTGCCTCTGGTCGCGATCCTCGCCTCTAGCCGATGCTCTTCGTCGCTGCTCATCATCGCTGCTAGGGTTTCGTTCAGAATCTTTTCTGCTCGCATATGTTCTGGTCTTCGATGGTTGATGCTCCTCTGGTTGTGATCCTCGCCTCTGGTCGATGCTCCTCATCGTTGCTCCTCATCGCTGCTAGGGTTTCGTTCGCGATCTTCGTTACTCGCATCTGATCTGGTTTTCCCTGATCTTCTCTTTCGCAATCTTCGCATCCGGTCTTCGCTGTTCGTTTGCCATCTTCGCAATCTTCGCTGCTCGGTACTTGAGCACTCGACGATCTCCAGGTTATGGCTACTGGTTTGCTCCTTCGGTCCTCTGTGGATTGCTGCTTGGAATTCTTGTTTTTTTTGCAAGGTTCAATGCTCAGCTAAGTCATTAATATTGTTTTATTTGTGCCCTATATTATGTAGTTCTTTGGTCTACACTGGTTTGGGAGTATTTTCTTCTTGTTGCTATTTTTTTTATTGGCCTTTGTTATGGCTGAAAGCAAAGCTTCCATAATTCGAGATGATGATATACCCAAATCAATCACGTCTACGAAATTAAATGGGTTCAATTATCTTGCTTGGGTACATGCTGTTAAAATTCTTCGTGGGAAGAGCAAATTAAAGTACCTAACTGATGATCCTTTGCCTAAAACAGATTCCAAATATGAAGATTAGATGTGTGAGGATTCTGTTGTTATGGGCTGGTTGTGGCATAACATGCATCGACGGTTGAATTTTGTGATACTTCTAAAAAAATATGGGATTTTGTAGCTGAATCTTTTACCCATCAGAGTAATGTTTTTCGTGTTTTTTAGATCAATGAGATTTTTTTTACCAAAAAGCAGTCTGAAAAGCCTTTATCTGAGTATTACAATACGCTAAAGAATCTTTGGGATCATTTACTACAGTTACGTCCCCTTACTACTGATCTAACACAACAACAACGTCATTAGGAGGACTTTATGATTGCTTTCTTGCTTTCGGGTTTGGATTCTGAGTTACGGGGGTTCAAAGATTAGATTCTTGCCAGTGAGACCTTGCCTACTGTTGCTAATACTTACTCTCGCCTGTTATGCTCATCAGTGGGACAATCATCCCTGGTGCCTCGCCCTCCTTTTTCGGAGTCCTCGGCTTTAGTCTCCATTGGTGATCGTAATGGCCCACATTGTAGGCGTGATGGTCGTAGTTCTCGTGGTGGCTCCTGTGGTATTGGACGAACGGGTGGCCGTGGTGATAGAAAATGTGATCATTGTAGAGGTACCAATCATACTGAACCCTACTGTTGGAAGAAGCATGACAAGCCAAGTTATGCTCATTAGGTTATCGATGGTACTCTACCGTCTCTAACTTCTTCAGCACCTTCTGATCAAGCAGTTCCTATTTCTTGTGCTCAGGAGGCACTCACTTCTCAACTTAACGATCTTGTTCATGCATTACGTAGTGCTTATCCTGCTTTAACTTCTACGACTACTTTAGCTAATTCAGGCAATACTGCACTTGTCTCTCTGTCATCTCCTTCATGGGTTATAGATTCTGGAGCTAGCTCTCACATGTCTGGTAATTCGTCCATTTTTTCTGATTTTACTCCTATTAAGCATAACATTGTGTTAGCTGATGGTTCTTCTCGTCCAGTACAGGAAAAATGTGTTATTCGTCCCAATAAGTCTCTTGCTTTACAATCTAGTCTGGTAGTCTCTATGTTCCTGGTTTTTCTTTCAATTTGCTCTCTGTTAGTTAGTTGATTAAAATTTTAAATTGCTCTGTAACATTTTCTCCCTCTTCCTGTGTTTTTCAGGACCTGCAAACCAAGAAGATGATTGGTTCGGGGCGTGAGCAAGATGGCCTCTACTTTCTGGATACTGCTCGTGCATCTCACATTCCATCTTCTGCATTGAGTGCTTCTGTTCTTGCTCTTCAGTGTCATTTTTGGCTGGGTCACCCTTCTTTGGCCAAACTTAAGTTTATCATCCCTACTTTGAGTTCCTTGGCAGTTTGGAATGTAAAGCTTGGCAATTTATCATCCTGCTAGTCTGAAGCAGTCTCCCCGTGCTTGGTTTGGCCGTTTTAGCTTTGTTGTGATGGATTATGACTTCCAGCGTTTTACTGCTGATCATTCTGTTTTCTTTCGTCATTCTTCTAGTGACACCATTATGTTGATCGTCTGCGTGGGTGATTTTATTATTTCTAGTGATGATTCTACGGGTATTGTTGCCTTAAAGAGACACTTGAGTCAAACGTTTCATACTAAAGATTTGGGTTTGCTTCGCTATTTTCTTGGCATTGAGATTGCTCGATTCTCTCAGGGCATTACTCTCGCACAGCGAAAATACGTTATAGATCTTTTATCTGAAACTGGTTTTCTTAGTACTCGCCCGGTTGATACTCCTATGGACTTTACTACAAAGCTTGATGCTGATCTTGGTGATTCTTTCTTTGATGTCGGTCGTTATCGCCGTCTTGTGGGAAATTTGATTTATCTCACTGTCAGTTTATGCATGCTCCGCACCATCCTCATTTTGATGCTATTTGTCGTATTTTGTGCTATTTGAAAAGTGCCCCCAGTTGCGGTTTACTCTATCGCCCATCTAGTTTCTTATCTGTTATTGGCTTTAGTGATGCAAATTGGGCTGATAGTCGCTCTGATCGACGCTCTACTTTTGGCTATTGTACCTTTGTTGGAGGTAACCTTGTTACGTGGCATAGTAAAAAACAGGCGGCTGTTCCTCGTTCTAGTGCTGAAGCTCAATATCGCGCAATGGCTCATACTGCATTGGAACTGTTTTAGGTTTGCTCCCTTCTTTTGGATTTTGGCGTTCGCATTGCTTCTCCAATGCAGATGTTTTGTGATAATCAAGCGGCTATTTTCATTGCTAATAATCATGTCTTCCACGAGCGCACTAAGTATATCGAGGTTGATTGCTACTTCATTCAGGATTTGTTAGTGCAGAAGCAAATTGCTACTCCGTATGTTCGCTCGAAAGACCAATTGGGCGATATCTTCACCAAACATTTACCTCGACCCTCTTTTCAACAGTTATCCTTCAAGCTGGGCATGTTTGAACTCTATACTCCAGCTTCAGGGGAGTGTTAAAGTTTATATTATTATGTCTATATTTGGAGGGTATTCTTGTATTTTTAGACTCTTTAATTCTTTAATATAAATATGTAGAGATAAATGGTTAAAGTGAGAAACCCTAAACCTATTTCCTCTACCTCTACTCTTTCTCTTCTTCTTTTCAATTCTAAACTCTAATCTCAACTGTTTCCATAGTCAGTTCCTATCTGAGACGTCCATAAAAAAAATATGCCTAAACACCACTTCTACCAGCAATGTTACATGGACGCGGGTACAAGTATTGGCACAGGAGTGTGTCCAAACATCAGATCTCCTTAAACCCATATGTGCCCAAAGTTGGATACGGGTATGTAGATATGGCATGAATAGGTTCAAACGTCTCACTGAAGGTTCAAATGCCCGAAGAGATTGGAAAAAGGTGTCCGTTTATAGTGGGGACATTGCTGCTCTCTTTGGCCCCATACGGATGGAGAACCACTCCCCCCCAATGGAGTACAATGTGGTTGGTTGGTGATGTGGGCAGACTGTGGCACCTTTGGGAGAGCAGGCACAAGACGACGTGAGACCACTGGAGTGAGAGAGGGAGAGAGCTGAGGCAACCCTAAAGTACAGAGAGAGTGGCAGTGGAAGGAGTAACCTCTAATGTGTGGAAGAGCTTCAATAGATAGGGAGGTGGAAACCTCCTTTTATAAGAGGGTTGGGCCATGGGAGCCAGCTCATCCTCAATAGTAGTATCCATGAGCCATAATACACTGTTTGAGATGTTATATTACACGGTCAAAGTCTGGCCTTCTTGCAGATGCATCTCTCTCATGTCTAAAACTGGTCAAAGCAGAGCCATCCCAAAAGAGGTGAGTCAAGTAACTTCAACAATTCCTTAGCTTTACCTACCAATTCACAAGTATCTGGTGATACCACAAGAGGCTATGGGTTGCTCGCAGTTTGCGCATATCCCATGATCGAGGCACCGACTTCGAGGGTACCTTAATCCTGCTCCCAACCTAGACATGCTGCAAGTCTGGAGCTAAGCAAAGCTTGGTTAGACAAGGTGAACAAGCCACTGACCTGACAAGGTGAAGTCAGTCTGCCGAGGGACGGAGGTGCATTGCACAGAGGGACTAGGTTGGGTGAGCCACCTAAACAAGACAAGGCAGGGGAAGGCAAGGTACCCAGGCGAGATATCACACCAAGGCTAGGTGAAGTGCCTAGGCAAGGCCATGAGATGAGGCAAGGTTCTTGTCCTGTGGAGTCAATTACTCTAGGTGATGAAGTGGCAAGTCATGTAGGGTACAGATACCTATAAACGGCTAGTTAGCAGAGAATTGGATATTAAAAGAATTTAATTGAAAAGTACAATTTATAAGGTGTGGTAAAGTACACGGCTACACGCACATACTGTCTGTCAACTTCCTATTTTATAATCAAGTAAAGTTCACTTAATTTGAACAGAAACAGAAAAGGCATCCAAAAAGTGGAGGATTACATTCAACCAATATACTTGGTGCTGACAACAAGCAACAGAATGTGCTTCTTCTACACCAAGCATATACAAATGCGTGCATACAAGTAATTCAACAAAAAATTTTAAAGGCTTTTTACTAGCCCCGTAGCCCACGTAAACAGAATTCTCATTAAAACACGTCAGGCGCAGGCACACATGCCTGACTTGAAATGTGGATACAGGCAATCCAAGTGAAAATTTGACACCCTAGAAGCTAGTCAATAAGGTCATATAATAACAAAAAAGACCATCTTTCCAATGACTAATGTAGATCTTTATTCTTTCGGCAAGAATCTCACAATCTTGGAGGCTTTGGAAAAGATTGAAGTAAGCAGGTCAGTTAAGATGGTTGAGGTGCCTGTGAAAAAAAATAGTTAAACAGGTATGTCAATCTATCCCACATTGACAATTAATATAACATTGGAAGACTTCATATACAATATTCTTGAGGTTTTTAATAGCAAATATAGGTGCAATAAAAGTCTTTTAAGGTGTCAAGCTTATTACATGACCAGGGGTAATATGCATTGTCTTTGGGATGTTACATTACACTATCTTACAAGCGTTGCCTTTAAAAGGTTATACATAAATAATACATCGCCTGAAATCAATGCATATCCATTAAAAATCTATGTCATGTGTCAAGTGAGATGGGATGTTATAGAAAAGGTTTACCTAGTCAGGAAAGCATAATTGATATATCAATAATATATATATATATAAATACTTGAGCCACCACTTCAATTTTTTATCAGTGACAAAGGAGAAGTATAAAAAAGAACATGCAAAGGGGGCACAACCCTTACATAACCAAAATAAAAAAAGGAAAAGAAAAGGAAATAAATCAAGGAGGAAATAATACAAAAATAGAACCCAAAAGACATCCATTCTCGACTAGTGAAATTCAATATTGTGCCAACTTCATGAAAGGAGCTTTCTCATCATCTGTCATTGCCTTCCATTTGGCTCCACCAGCTTTATCAATATCAACAATAAATTTGAGCTGGCTGCTCCTCCTTAAACTTCCTCTTGAACTCTTTCATGAAAATGAAAAAAGCACTGACGAACTTCATAGGTGTCACTTTTCTTGAATTAAGACTGCTTATTCCCCTTGGAAAACAACTCCATACCCCTATCTTTAACCAAAATCCCAACCCTATCCACCGCATGACCAGCCTCCTTTCCATCAACCCTACCAATCCCAACATCAGAAATACCAGCATATCTATCGAAACCCTTCGTCTTCCCCTCTTACCTCTTTTCGCAAGCTTTTATTAAAAACTAAGCATTATACTTCCAAGGCTACTATTGTCCAACATAATACTAGATATACCACATGGCCCAAACCGTAATCGTAGAATAAGGGACTAAACAGTGCCACCAAAAGACGAATTTTGTGTCTGCAGTATTTGTAACCATATGTTGAAGTGCTTGACACGGGGCATGCCAAGGCCGCTACAACTCATCCGAAGTGTGTATAGACCCTGTTCATTTTTTAATATACAACACAAACCCAAATCACTTAATTGATGCAGAAGACTCTCATGGACATGGACAGAGATAAACTAAGCACTGCAAGGTACAATAAACTGTAAATGAAAAATATGCTAAATGACATTTATAAAGCAGATAGGCCCACCTTGAAAAATAAACCTAAAACATTAACAAGCGGACGAAGTGATAACAATTATACAGCCATAGCAGAGCATGTAATGATCCTTTGTTTTCCTCAACCTGTTTAGTTCATTTGTTTTCCTCATGGGAGCTCCTTTTCATGAACAAAATTTTCTGGTATTTTTTTTAAAATCCATACACATACCTCGCCAAGATGCCATGAACAAGGACAAGAAGATGATCGGGTTCATGTTTCACATTAGTAATGCTCCTCGGTGATGTAATATTCCCTTGAGTGGTACTCATAGCTTGAGGTCTCATGCTTTGGTGTTTCCAAATATTGTTTATTCCTGGGAAAGTTTAGTTAGCAACCTTAAACCAAATGGAAGAAAGCAACAGGAAGAAAGCAGTGTATAGACAACTGTTTAAAGTTTAAACGTCACAAGGCATTAAAATGATAAAAGAATGCATACAGACAGGGGACAAAGCATAATGATGTAAGATATAACTTTAGGAGCCAAAAGTGAGTCTCAAATGTTCCATGTGTAAATAAAGGGGAGCACTCCACTATGTACAAAAGGAAGACTAAAAGCCTTAGTTTTCAATCTTGATACTGGGGTATCCCTCTGTCTTTATCAACCTGGGGAACAGATGGATACAATAGCTATATGACCTCATTGAATGAGTCCACAGTTTTCCGCATCCAAGAGGATGTAATCCATGTACACAAGGTTAAACCATAATGCCCAAGACAACATAGTCATGTACCCTCTTACAAAAACAATTAAGAAAATAAAACAAACTATAGCTTCATACAAATGAAGAGACTACCAAACCCACAAATGATCAAGGCTAGGCATAACCCTCCCTATAACCCAACTAAACAAAAAGGCCAAAGAAACAACAATTGAGCCTATGAAGAGCACTCCGTGAAAGGTCCTCTACTTACGGTCCTTCCAAAGAAGCCACATTAAGAACAAGGGAGCTAGCCACCATGTCTTCCACCTCAGCTTCTGAACCCTATATCCCCACCATTCAAATAGGATCAAATAGGACCCCTTTCATCTATTTATGAAAGACAGAATGCACATTGAACAATGCCGAAAAAACAATTCCCATAACTCCATTGCCACCCTAAAATGAACAAGCGGAACCAGACTGGAACATCTGTAATTGTGCATCATCACTCTGGTCTCTGAATATCATCAAAACACTTATTTTTGTTTCAAATCTCTGCCTCTACTTATGTACGGGGGTGAATTCGTATGGTGTGATGGATCGGATGAAAATTTCATCAGGCTGCCCCAAGTTCGTTATGGAGGACCTGCAAGAGCAACACACGTGAACTGGCTGGCGGGGTGTGGCCGGAAACCCCCTCCGACGATCGGGTTAGTGCTGGTGAAAATGGAGAAGAAGGGATAACAGAGAGTAAAGTTCAAGTATTAGGGTTTATTGTGGCTGTATTGCGTACCTGTTCCGTGTATCCCTCTCTCCTTATATAGGTTGTCAGTCCAAAATAGTCGACACATCATCCCCTTGACATCCCCGTGTCAGTTCCTGTTTTGGTAATGATGGCGTCTGCGCCGAATTTATTGACAGGGCACGCTACTGTTTTGTCAGAAGCGTGCAGCGCATTAATGAGAATTAAAGGCGTGACTCTTGGTCGTACGGACCACGGCCCCCAGCTCGATCAGCGCGTGCCGCTCTCTCTAGGGCCGGAGACATGG
>JAUTBS010205905.1:0-11700 GCA_032361285.1 Aequorea victoria | reverse complement strand
TATTATATGTTAAATATTAATCAAGTGTGGGATGATTGTCTTAGCATAACCCTAATTAATATTATTATGTCTCTTAACAACCCGGAAATTCTGCGGCGTTACACAGGCGATCTGGTTGTTGAACTTTGTCAAAGTCTTTGAGGCCTCTGTTGGATCCTAAGGTGATCCAACCATTCTTTGGTCTACCAAATCCTCAGGTGATCTGGCTGTTGAACTTTGTCAAAGTCTTTTAAGGCCTTGGTTGGATCCTGAGGCAATCCAACCGTTGTTTGGCCGATCAGATCCTCAGGCGATCTGGCTATTGAACTTTGTCAAAGTCTTTTGAGGCCTCAGTTGGATCCTCAAGTGATCTAATTGTTCTTTGACCGACTAGATCCTCAGGCGATCTGGCTGTTGAACTTTATCGAAGTCTTTTGAGGCCTCGGTTGGATCCTTGAGCAATCCAACCATTCTTTGTCATACTAGATCCTTAGGCGATCTGGCTGTTGAACTTCGTCAAAGTCTTTTGAGGCCTCGGTTGGATCCTCAAGTGATCCAACCGTTCTTTGGTTGACCAGATCCTTAGGCGATCTGGCTATTGAACTTTATCAAATTTTCGTAGAAGGAAGACATGAAGTAGAGACTGTAGAGATAAAATGATACTTTTATTAAGGACATTTACAAGTTCTCACTGGTAGTATTTTCTAAGGTGCTCGGCGTTCCATACGTGTGAAATCTTCTTGCCGTTTGCATCTTTCAGTCGGTACACCCCAGATCGGACTTGATCTTCGACCTGGCAGGGTTCTTCCTAGCTCGGCCCCAACTTTCCCTCTCGAAGATCTTTGGTGGTGAGTGACACCTTTTGAAGGACCAAGTCTCCTATCCTAAATTCTCTTTTTCTAATGTTACTGTCGTAGTATTTCTTTATTCATTATTGGTAAACGACTGTTCCCAAAGCCGATGCTTCTCGAACTTCGTTTATCTAATCTAAGTCTACTTAGAGAGCTTGATCGTTTGTATTTTCATTGAAGCTGGAGATTTAGTGGCTTGCTAATCCAATCTCTACTAGTCCCAAAGGCGAGCATGAATAGGGTCTCCCCCGTTGGAGTTCGTACTGTCATTCAGTATGCCTAGTGGACATTTAGAAGCTCCTCGACCCATAGTCCTTTTGCTGAATCTAATTTTGTCCTGATCATCTTCAAAATTATCATGTTCGTTACCTTGACCTGCCATTAGCTTGTGGATGGGCAAGGAAGGAGTACCGATTCTGGATTTCCAGGTGTCCACGGAACTCTCTAAGCCCCTTGTTGTCGAATTATTTACCATTATCGGTTATGATGCTCATTGGGATCCTGAATCGACATATGATCGACTTTTAAACAAAGTCTATTGTCTTCTGCTCGGTAATCTTTACCAATGATTTTGCCTCTACCTATTTGGTGAAGTAGTCGATTGCTACTATCACAAAGTTTACATGTCCTCTCGCGATCAAGAATGATCCAACTATGTCAATTTCCCATTGGGCGAATTGTCAGGGGATAGTGACTACTGTGAGCTCTTCTGGTGGCTGTCTGGGGATGACCGCGAATCCATGACACTTGTCGCATTTCTTGACAAATTTTTTTGCGTCCTTCTGTACTATAGGCCAGTAGTAATCGACCCTCAGGATTTTTCCTGATAAGGCCTAACCACCTAAGTGATTGCCGCAAATCTCATTATTTATCTCCTTCATCACGTACTCTGACTCTTCCTTCAAGATGCACGATAGGTAAGGTACCAAGAATCCACGCTTATATAGAACGTCGTCGATAAGCATATACTTACTTGCCCAGTATCTTAGCTTTCTGGCTTCAACTCTATTGGTTGGGAACTGGCCACTTTGCAGAATGTTGTTGATGTCTTCTGCCCAGATTGCACAAATTTGTGCCATGTTGACCATTGTGCTTGGTGTCTCTTCTTGGATTATGCTCGGCTGATCTAGGTACTCTGTCAATATACCTCGACCTATCTTCCCCTCAGGAGTTGAGACCAGTCGAGCTAGGTCATTGGCACTCTAATTATCATCCTTAGGGATCCTTTCAATCAGAACTTTGTCAAACTTGGCTTTGAGCTCTTCTATCACGGCTTTGTAAGCTTTTATTCGCTCCTCTTGGGTGTCAAGCTCACCTTGTACTTGGCCGACCACTAGCTGGGAGTCGCTGAGGATTTTCACCTATCTTTCCCCCATTGTTAGTGCCAACCTAAGTCCTGCTATGACGGTTTCGTATACTGCCTCATTGTTCGTGGCTCAAAATCCAAAACGTGTAGAATATTCTAACGCTTCTTCGTGGGGAGAGACGAGAACCAGGCTGACACCACTAGCTGATTGGTTCGTAGACCCATCGACATTGATTATCCATACCTGTTGATCATTAAAGCTTACTTTGGCCCCTTGCTGATCTTGAATTGCCAAACGAGTTTACTGTTATTCGGTAGGAATGTGTTCTGGGGTTGTTAACTTTACTATGAAGTCGGTTATGGCTTGGCCTTTTATGGCTAGTCATGGCCGATATTGGTTGTCGAATTCTCCGAACTCTTTTGATCACTATGCCAATCATCCAGAGGTTTCTGGCCTTTACAATATCTACCTCAATGGCTGGTCGGTCAACACAACTATAGTATGGGCCTAAAAATAGGGGCGCAGTCACCTGGCCGAGGTGACTAAGGCAAAGGCCAACTGCTCCACCTGTGAGTATCTGGACTCTGCTCCTCAAAATGCCCAGCTGACATAGTAGACCATCCTATGGACCCTTGCATCTTCGCAAACAAGAGCTGAGATGACTGTTGTTTCTGAGGCTGCTAAGTAGAGGAAGAGTTCCTCTCCTGGCACGGCTCAGGACAACAATGGTGGGGTGACCAGGTACACCTCAAGGTCTATGAAAACTTACTCGCAACTTTTTGTCCACTCAAATGCCTTCTTTAAGACGTTGAAGAACGGAATGCAACGGTCGATTGCCTTTAAAATAAATCGGTTCAGGGCTGCTAACCGTTAGTCAGGTTTTGTACTTCTTTAATCGTCTTTGGGGACTGCATCTTTAAAATTACTTTGATCTTCTCAGAATTAGTTTCAATTCTACGTTTGCTGACCATAAACCCGAGAAATCTTCCTCCTTACACACCGAACGCACACTTGGTAGGATTTAACTTCATGTTGAAGTTGTGTAGTGCCTGAAAGGTTTCCCCGAGGTCTGTGAGGTGATTATTGAATTTCTTACTTTTGATCAGCATGTCTTCGACGTAGACCTCGACATTCCGATCAATATATTTTCTTAACATAAGGTTAACCAGGCACTAGTAAGTGGCCCCAGCGTTCTTAAGGCCAAAAGGTATCACCTGGTAGAAGTAGATACCCCAGTCTATGATGAAAGAGATATTCTTTTGATCGGCCTCATTTATGAGGATCTGGTGGTATCCTGAGAATGCGTCCATGAAACTGAGAAGGTCATGACCGCTGGTCGAATTTCTCCAACTGATCAATCTTGGGGAGAGTATAACTATCCTCTGGGTAGGCTTTGTTCAGGTCTGTGAAGTCCACATACATTCTCCACTTGCCATTTGATTTCTTTACTAGAACCACGTTGGATAGCCAGTCAGGATAATGTACCTCCCGAATGAACCCTGCTTTTAGTAGTTTGTCGACCTTGGTTGTTATGGCGTCGTTCCTTTCCTTGATAAAGATTCGCTACTTTTATTTGACTGGCTTATGGAGTCGATCAACACATAAGTGATGTGTGACGACCTCTAGACTGATTCCTGTCATATCTTCATGCGTCCATACAAAGATGGACCGATGTTTCTTGAAAAGTTGGATCAATTATGTCTAGAAATCAGGGGGAATAGCTGAGCCGATTTGGACTTCCTAGTCAGCCTAGTCTTGTCTATACTCACTTTGATTAGATCCTCCATTGCTTCTCTCCTCTGGATGAACTCTTTATCTCTGACTTTGGCAGTGTCAAGAGTCATTGTTTCTTTTAGCTTTGGCTCTCTATGAGAGTTGGCATAGCACTCACGAGCTGTAGTTTGGTCAGCTCAGAGTTTTGCAACTCCATGCTTGGTCGGGTACTTGATCATGAGATGATAGGTTGATGTAACTGCTTTCAGCTGATTAAGTGTTATTCTTTCTAGATTCGCATTGTAGGTTGATGGGCAGTCCACCACCAGGAAATTGATTATTTTTGTTGTCTGCTTGGGGTCAGAGCTGACTATTAGGGGCAATTTGATTGACCATAGGGGATGGAATTTTTCTCCGGTGAAACCAACCAGAGGTGACTTGACTGGGTACAACTTCTTTTGACTTATGTTGAGCTAATCGAAGTCATTCCAGAATAGGATGTCAACCAAACTGCCATTGTCGACCAAAACTCTCTGTACCTTGTAGTTGGCAATAACCATGGTGAAGACTAGGGAGTCATCGTGGGGCTATTTGACTCCATGAGCATTGAGATCTAAGAAGGTTATGACTTGCTCTACTTTGGCAGTTTTATTAGACCGATCGGTCATACAGACCTCGTTTGGCCCCTTGGTCCTCAGCCTTTTGGAATGAGCCTTCTTGGATGAGCTACTTTCTCCCCCACCAACGAACCCGTCAGAGATAACTCAAACTTCTACGGTAAGATTTTCATTACTGTCTCGGTTGGCTGAGAGAGTTTTATCTTGCTGACCTCTCAACTCCTCCTTATTCTGTCGACTGGCCAAAAATCTACTCAGTCATTCCATCTGGATTAGAGCTTCAATTTGATCCTTTAGGTCAAACCAATCCTCTATGTTATGGTCATGGTCTTTATGGAATCGATAATACTTATCCAGGTTGCGGTGGCTAGGCTACATCTTTAGCTTTTTTGGTCAACGCAGCTCAGGATCATCCCTGATCTACAGAAGTACCTGGTCGACAGGAGTATTCAGTAGAGTGTGTTTTTCGAACCTTCTAGTCGGTATCTGGGGCCGTTTGGAATCAACCTGATTGTGTTGTTATCGGTTAGAGTCTCACGATGACCTCAATCGGTCCAATTCATCTCTATTCCTTCACTTGTTCTTCTCCCCTTGATCATCATTCTTACTCAGTTCTGTGGACCTATCCTCTCTGGCGTTCATCGCATCCTCGACGTTCATGTGGTTTTGTGCTTTGACGATGAGCTCGTTTATACTGGATGGGGGTGCCTTTGCCAACAAAAAAAGAAACTTTGTTAGTTTGAGGTTACCTATGAATGCCGTTAGTGCCACTTTATCACTTCAGCATTGAACCAAGTCACGTAATGACGTAGGGTCTCGGTCTTTCCTTGCTTGACATTGAGGAGGTATGTGGCCGGCCTCATGTGTCATTAACTGCTAATGAAGTGTCACACGAGAAGTTTACTTAACTGGGTGAACGTGGTGATGAACTCACTCTTTAATTTGCTGAACCATACGCGAGCTGATCCCTTCAACATGGTCTGGAATGCTTGGCACATGATTTTACATGGGACTGCGTGCAGGTGCATGTAGGCCTTGTATGTTTCTAGATAGTCTAAAGGGTTTTTCAGGCCATCAAAGGCCTCCATCTATGACATTTTGAACTTAGATGGTAGGGGCTCGACTATGACCACTGGTGAGAGTGGCAGGTCCATCCTCTGTACTAGCTCGTCCACCACCACCGTCGTTTGCCCTTCTTGCCTCTATTACGTTGTAGAGTTGATTGTTGACCTCTTTCAGCTCGACCTCGATGGCGGTTGAGACCTCCGTTAGGTCGAGCTAATTGCCTTTATCCTGCTTCGTCGTCGGTTTCCTACCCTAGAGATGGGCCCTGCTTTCGACAACTTCCTTATTGCCGCCTAGGTTATCCTCCTCTTGGGATCACAGTTGTTCATTCAGTTGTATAGTGAGTGGTTGAGGGACCACCACAGGCCCTTCTCGTCATGAGGAGCTAAAGGAGGAGGAGGCAGAAGCCTCGCTTGTTCATCAAGCCTTTGGTTAATGACCTAATCTTGGTGAACTAGACCCTAAATCAGTTGGTTCAGGTCCTTTAGCTGCTGCTCGACGTTGGATTGTCTTTCCCCTTAAGGGTTGCTTTGGTGGTGATCCCCTTCAGAAGCCATCGATCTTGCAGCAACCATTCAGATTACAAACAACCGATTAGAGAGTGAGAAACGATAAATCATTTTTCAACAGACGGTGCCAAATGTTGGTGCTTAAATCCGAACGGCTTCTCAAGATCAGTAATGACCTGCAAAATATCATAATCTAGGCACCAGTTGGGTACCGACTAAAAATCCTCTGATACTTAAGTCAGTAGAGAGGCAATAATGTTGAACTATAATCTGTAGAATTGAAAGTAAAAGTGCAAGACTGTATGTAGAATAAATATGAATGGCATACCTTTCGAGAGTATATGTGATAGCTATATATTGAGGAGTAAGGACGTGAATTTCGGGATTCAGTAGATGTCAGTCCCTGATTCGGCGCCTCCGAGCGTGATCCTCGCGATACGCAAATATTTGATTCCTGATTTTGTTGATCCGAGCGTGATTCTCGAGATATGTGAAAAGATTTGATCCCTGATTTACTGTTATGATGATTATTGGGGTGATCTCGGGAGAGATCGTCGGCGTTGATTACGAAACTTTCTTTATCAGTGTTGATTCGATCGTCTTGACTGACTGACCGATCGAATGGTTTGACCGAGTATATTTTTTTGAATATTTCCTGAATGTCCTGTAGGTCGATCGGTATGGTTGGTCTGATGTCATGTATTCGATCGGTTAGAGCGGTGATTTTAATCATCTATCATTATGATTATTTATTTTTTAGTCGGTCGGTCGATTAGAATATCTGTCGATTTTTGTCTCGATCGGTCACAACCAACTAATCAATTTATGTTCATCGTCAATAATTATTTAAGTCGTTTAAACTTAATTTAACAAATTATTTGCTCAACTAGATAAACAAATCTTAATACTTTTATGATTTTCTCTGACCTCTTGAACTGTAAAGTCTTGGCTCACCCATAACTTTAATATGTTAATACAAAAAACATGTAATTCCTTACGGGAAGGGAGTATACCTGATTGGTGCTGAATTTATCTACGAAAGAGTTGATTTGCTCAAGATAAGGGAAGGGGGTACTGGGTACATGTACAAACAAACAGGTTTTGTAAGAATTCAGAACATTATTGGTTCGTTTTGAATTCTTGTTTTGAAGAAGATTGGAAGTTATTGCAGCTCTACCCCTTCTGACTGCTCTTACAACAATTGAATGTGGGCTCATCATGGGTTCCTACTAATAAGTAATAATAACAAATAAAGAAGAAAGAATACGAGGAACATAGTCGGGAACCGAACCCGAACCCCACCCAAAAAGAATTCTCGTACGATAACATTCAGAAAACATCAAAAGAACGCTCCTCTCCTGTCAAGTGTGAAACTGTTCAGAGCCGCGCGCGGCCGCGCCCCACTTGGTTTAGCAAGTCTGTTCATTTGTGTTTTGTGAAAAAAGAAATTCAAAAATCTGTTAGCTTTGTGTTTTTCGAAACTTTTAATTTCAGTTTTTTTTAAATATCTAAAAATATAATAATTATTTTCAATAACGTACTTAATTGGTCAAAACAACATTATTAGTCTTAAAATTTGTTAAAAAATTAAACCAAACAATGATTTCAAATAAACCCATTCAAAAACTCGCTCTAAAATTTAAAAAATTAATTAATAATGAATTATTTTACACAAATAAAATTTATCAATATATTATTTTATACAAAAAAAACTATTGTCACATACTACAATACTTCAAAACGGGACTAATAATTACTTAACTCTATTTTCTATACTATTCAAAATTATTTTCTAGAGATTTTATGAAAAATACAAAAGATAGGATGCTAAAAAATAATATTTTTATAAAATTTTCTATACTCAAATCTTCAAGACACAAAAAGATTTAAATACAATACAATTGTCATCAAGATGGACTAGTGGACAAGTGGGGGCGATCGCCCCCTTACGACTTTAAAAAAATCACTTATTATATTAGTATTACTTGTTGAAAGTTGGCCAAAAAATCAATTCTCAAACCAAACGTTCGAATGTTGGGATGAAATGTTCGAATGTTGGGATGAAATGTTTGGACGCTCGAAGGCAAAAAGATCGAATTGATCACTGGACCAAAATATCTGGATACCCAAAGATAGAATGGTCAAATTGGTCTCTGTACCAAAACGTCCGGACGCTTCATGACAGTACGTTCTCTACGGTTCCCACGTCTGGACAAAATTTGAAACGTTCGGATGTTTTGCGGCGGATCATAAATTCGCTCGCGAATTTTAGATCTTATTTTTGGGGACTATATATTGAAACCTAATGTTTTTAAGTCAAAAACAAAAATCTGAGAGAGAGAACAACAATCTTCATTGAGAGAGCGAGAGTTTGAGAGTTTGTAATCATTATTCATCATTATAGTGGATTGATCTACTCTCCCTCCCGTGGACGTAGGCATTCTGCCGAACCACGTATATTTGTATCTCGTGTGATTATTCGTGATTGCTGTTTCTATTCGTTATTTTCTCTTGATTGTTGTTTGATTTGATCGATCCGACGATCTATTGCACAACAAATGGTATCAGAGTTTTAGTTAAGGCGTTGATCAATCGACTGCGATAGAGCTGACGAATACAAAATACAAGGCTGAGAAGTTCAACAGTAAGAATAATTTCTCATTGTGGCAGCAACGGATGAAGGATATTCTGATCCAATAAGAAGTCTTCAAGGCGTTGCTCAGCAAGACTAATAACCCAAAAAAGCTTGATGACGACGAATGGGAGGAACTCGACACTAGAGACGCAAGCGTCATTCGCCTTAACCTAGGCGACAAAGTTATTCACAACGTGATCGGTAAGGAATCGACAGAGACGATCTGGAAAAAGCTGAAATATTTATACATAAAGAAGAATCTAACTAACAAACTGTACGTCAAGAAGTAGTTGCATGGACTGCAGATGAAAGAAGGTACAAACCTACTAGAACATCTTAATACGTTTAATATGCTCATTACACTATTATATGAATTTGATGTTAAGATTGATGATGAGGATAATACTATACTACTCTTAACATCACTGACATCATACTTTGATCATCTTGTGACCACTTTAATATATGGGAAGGAGACACTGAGACTTGATGACGTGACTAGTACTCTTCTGTCGCATGAAAGATAAAAACGAATGATGACAGTGGTGCGGAGGGACTTGTTGTGGCTAACCCATAGCCAAAACGAGAAAGGAGCAAGTTTAGGGGAAAAGATTCCGGTAAAGGGAGATCCAAGTCAAAGGGTCAGGGTAAAAAGAATGTTGAGTGCTATTACTGTCATAAAATCGGTCATTATAAGAACCAGTGTCAGGAGTTGAAAAAGCATATAAAAGAAAAGAAGAATGAGAAAGGTACAGTGTCAGAATCTGCCAGTTTTGTAGAGGAAAAATCAGACAGTGATGTGGACGCGGATTTACTTTCAGTTGCTTCCAAAAGTAATTTTCTATCTGACTCGTGGATTCTTGATTCGGGGTGCTCCTACCATAGGTGCTCGAACAAGGAGTGGTTTGACACTTACAAACTCTGTGACGGAGGCACTTTGGGATTGAGACAGTCAAGATCAAGATGTTTGATAGAGCTGTGAGGACTTTGGAGAATATCAGATATATTCCAGAACTCAGGAAGAATTTTTTCTCCCTGGGTACTCTGGACTCTTTGGGTTGCGTGTACATAACAAAGGGTGGAGCTATGAAGATAAACAAAGGCGTGCTTGTCATTATGAAATGTCAGAAAGTTAGGAATATATATACAGGCTAGTCGGGAACACAGTTGTAGGTGGATTGGCTATTACTATACCTGCAGAGTCTAGCATCGATGGCACAAGATTGTGGCATATGAGGCTCGATCACATAGGCGAGCAAGGAATGTAGGAACTTCACAAGAGAGACTTGCTGAAAGGTGTGAAGACGTGCATGTTAACTAAATGGTGACCCTAGGGGGTGAATAGGGTCTTTAAAAATTACTTAGAGCTTTAATCACTAATTAAAACAGTAATAAACTAGCAACCTATAGATGCATATATGTGGGAATCCCGCCCTCTCTGATCTCTTCTTAGAAATTCTCTACCTCCGTCCCTCACTCCAAACGAGGAAGTGTGTGCTGAACGAACCACGATGAGAGAAAAGAAAGATAGGGGTTTTCCCTCAAATGTGCGTCTGTGTTGAAGACCGCACAATTTTTAGAGTCGCCACTTAGTTTTCGGATAAACCAAGAAACTAAAAACTTTCAAGGAAAACTAGTCCGTCTTTACCAGAGTAAATGGTTCGGGAGCTATGGTACGAAAGAGGAAGGCGTTAGGCACCCATCTTGCCCGATCTGAGGATCAGCCTCTACTTCACCGTTCCGTTTGTTCTTGTCTTAAATTTATTAAAAATAACATATACAGAAAGGGGGTTGAAGAGAGAACATTAAAAATACATACAATGAAATAAAATCTAACCTAAAACTAAAACTTTCTACACATACTTACAGTTTAGGCATGTCAAAAGGGAAGATGACAGCATATCAGTGCAGTTAATGCATATAGGGCATACTGTTAAAACATTAAAAAAAAAACAGAAGAAAGCTATTGGAATGCCACTGGATTTTAAAAAAGGTGGCGTGCGCCACCTTGAACCTAGTGTGCGCCATTTAGACATGGCACGCGCCACTTGTGAGCCCGATGGAGATGGCGCGCGCCACTATTGAATAGTGGGCTCGTCAGTCAGAGGCTCAAAAGGGGTACTATTTTGAGAAACAGTGTGCTGTTTAGGTGCAGGTGTGTTTAAAATAGAGAGAAAATACATAAAACAGTAAATATTTTAACACATAAGCATGCTAACAGTTAGAAATATGCAAAATACACTGTCAACAAGCTACTAAAAATTACTGGTGTGGCGTGCGCCACATGGGACATGGCGTGCACCACCTTTGAGTCCTATGGAGGTGGCGCGCACCACTATAGAACAGTGGACTCGTCATTCCAAGACTCAAAAAGAGTACTGTTTTGAAAGAAACAGTTCTGTTGTGTGCATGTGAGTTTTTATATGAAGAGGAGAAAACAATTAATTTAAACATGCGATTCTAAGAAAATAGAAAATATGCTTAAACAGAAAAAAAGGAAACAAAAGAAAGAAAGCGGGGAGAACGAGATCAACGACCTCCTCCTCCTTTTTTTTTTACCGAATAAAAGAGGTTTGTTTTAAAGAAGAAAGATATTAAAAAAAGATGAGAAAATGGAAACCTACCGTAAATCCCGTGAGCTAAGTTTCAAGCAACTCCCGTAGCCCTTTCTCACGTACAACATGCCCCTGGGAAGTCCTCCGGACGATCTTCAGGTCTTCCGAGTCCTTCCAGATGCTAAGGAATCTGAATATTGGCTTGTTCTAGTAATGTTTTGATTATCTTAGCTTAGTTAGTTGGTTTGGTAAGGGTTCGGGTTTGAAAATATATCGAGAGTCGGGATCGGGGGTTCAATTCTGCAGAGGATTATCTTAGCTTAGTTAGTTGGTTTGGCAAGTGTTCGGGTTTGAAAATATATCGAGAGTCGGGATCGGGGGTTCAATTCTGCAGAGGTTTTGGTGTTCTTTTTGAATTCTTTTTTTTTTGTTTTGGGGTGGGGAGTGGTCCTATTTATAGAAATTCTGG
>JAUTBS010205794.1:0-11700 GCA_032361285.1 Aequorea victoria | reverse complement strand
AAGTGTTTTCACGCTTTTTAGGGAAATTTTTTATTTTTGTCCAAACTTAGGTTGCGTTTCAACGCTTTTTGAGGTGGGTGAGTTTTCTTTCGTCTCGCCCAACTTAGGTCCTGTCCCACGCTTCTCGAGATGAAATTTTTTATTTTTGTCCCTAAATAAGTATTTTTACATTTTTCTAGAAATTTTTTTTATATCCAAACTTAGGTTGCATTTCAACGCTTTTCGATGTGTGTGAGTTTTCCTTCATCTCGTCCAACTTAGGTCGTGTCTCACACTTTTCGAGATAAATTTTTTTATTTTTGTCCCTAAATAAGCGTTTTCAAGCTTTTCAAGGGAAATTTTTCATTTTTATCCAAACTTATGTTGCGTTTCAACGCTTTCGAGGTGGGTGAGTTTTCCTCCTTCTCGCCCAATTTAGGTCTTGTCTGATGCTTCCCGAGATGGAATGTTTTTTGCACCTACATAAGTGTCTTCACGCTTTTCTAGAGGAAATTTTCATTTCTATCTAAACTTAGGTTGCGTTTCAACGCTTCCCAAGGTGGGTGAGTTTTCCTCCGTCTCGCCCAACTTAGATCGTGTCTTATTTTTTTCGAGATAGAATTTTTTATTTTTATCCCTAGATAAGCGTTTTCACGCTTTTTTAGGAAAATTTTTCATTTTTGTCCAAACTTAGTTGCGTTTTCAACGCTTCCCGAGGTGGGTGAATTTTTCTTCATCTCGACAACCTTAGGTCGTGTCTAACGCTTCTCGAGATGGAATTTTTTATTTTTGTCCCTAGGTAACCGTTTTCACGCTTTTGTAGTGAAATTATTAATTTTTATCCAACTTAGATTATGTTTCAACGCTTTCAAATGTGGGTGAATTTTCCTTTGTCTCGCCCAACATAGGTTGTGTCTCACGCTTCTCGCGATGGAATTCTTTATCTTTATCCCTAGATAAGTGTTTTCATGCTTATCTAGGAGAATTGATTAATTTTTGTCCAAACTTAGTTTGTGTTTCAATGCTTTTCGAGGTGGGTGAATTTTCCTTTGTCTTGGTCAACTTAGGTCGTGTGTCACGCTTCCCAAGATAATTTTTTTTTATTTTTGTCCCCAGACGAGCGTTTCACTCTTTTCTAGAAGAATTTTTCATTTTTATCCAACTTAGGTTGTGTTTTAATGCTTTCTGAGTTAGGTGAATTTTTATTCGTCTCGCCTAACTTAGGTCGTATCTCACGCTTTCTGAGATACAAATTTTTTTTTTTGTCCCAAGATAAGCGTTTTCACGCTTTTCTTGGAGAATTTTTTCATTCTTATCCAACTTAGGTTGCATTTCAATGCTTCCCGAGGTGGGTGAGTTTTTCTTCGTCTTGTCCAACTTAGGTCGTGTCTCATGCTTCTCGAGATAAAACTTTTTATTTTTGTCCCTATATAATCATTTTCACACTTTTTTAGCGAAAGTTTTCATGTTTATCCAAACTTAAGTTGCGTTTCAACGCTCACCAAGATGGGTGAGTTTTCCTTCGTCTAGCCTAACTTAGATCATGTCTCACGCTTTTCGAGATAGATTTTTTTATTTTTGTCCCTTGATAAGCATTTTTACGCTTTTCTAGGAGAATTTTTCTCTTTTTGGACTAACTTTAGGTCGCGTCTCACGCTTCCTATGATGGGCGAAGTTTTTCTTCGTTTCGCCCAACTTAGGTCGTGTGTCGCACTTCCTAAAGTGGAATTTTTCATTTTTTTGTTCCTAGGTAAGTGTTTTCACTCTTTCTTAGGATTTATGAATTTTTCTCTTTTTGATTCAACTTTAGGTCGCGTTGCACACTTCCTATGATGAATTTTTTTTCCTTCATTTCTCCTAATTTAGGTCGTGTGTCGCACTTCCTAAAGTGGAAAATTTTCATTTTTTTGTCCCTAGGTAAGTGTTTTCACGCTTTCCTAGGGTGAAATTTTTTTCTTTTTTTGGACCAACGTAGGTCGCATCTCACGCTTCCTATGATGGGCGAATTTTTCCTTCGTTTCGCCCAATTTAGGTCGTGTGTCGCACTTCGTAAAGTGGAATATTTCATTTTTATGTTCTTATGATTATGTTTTCACGCTTTCCTAGGATTTATGATTTTTTGTCTTTTTGATTCAACTTTAGATCGCGTTTCACGCTTCCTATGATGGGTGAAATTTTTCTTCGTTTTACCTAATTTAGGTCGTGTGTCGCACTTCCTAAAGTGAAAATTCTCATTTTTTTCGTTCCTAAGTAAGTGTTTTCATGCTTTCCTAGGATTTATGATTTTCTTTTCATTTTCTTCTTCTTCTATTGATTTCTTGTCTTATTTGACAATTTTTTTTTATGTTTTTCTTCTTTTGCAGGCTGCTCGAGTATCTGCGAGGCTTCGGAGGCTCCTCCCACATGTTAGAGTGGTACAGGTCCTCTCCCGGGATAACAGAGTCCTTGTGAATGCCTCCGGGTTTGATCGCTTCATCCCCCTCCTCACGAGCACTCGTAATGATCGAGTGCTCATAACGGTCTTGGTGAAGAAATTGTGGGATACCACCAAAACCTTCCACTTCCTGACGTTCGATGTGACCGTGACCCCTCTCGATTTTGCTATGATTACGGGGATCAGGGTGGGTGGATGATTTGGGCTTGAATATACACATTTAAGCCCCTTAACTTATGTTTTCTATCATCATTTTATCCATTTTATTTATGTTTTAATTGTGTTTTGTGTGCATGAGTGGTTAACCGTACTTATGGCAAGAATGACCTAAAAGAGCAGAAAACAGTGCAGAAAAGAACAAAAAGCAATCTGCCAACCAATATCCGGACGCAACTTTCGCATGTCCGGACGCACCAAGGCAGAATACCTACTAGAGTTCCACGTCTGGACGCGCGTGACTTACGTCCGGACGTGTTTCGACGAGACAGATTTTTAAGTGCTTCGTTATTTCGCGTGGCTGTCATGGGGGTATAAAAAGAAACACTTTTTCTAATATTAGGGTTGGTACTTTGGCTAAGGAGAGGTTTGGAAGGCTGCTAGGGTTCAAGGAACGACGATGAAGAAGATCAAGATGGATCATTCAGACGGATCTTTCGCAGTCATCGCATCCATGAGTGGCTAATCGCCTCCTGCCTAGGGTTTTGATGAAACCCTAGTCGAGTAACTTTGATTTCTACATTTTAATTTACTATTCATGTATTTGATTCAACGATTTTGTATAACTTGAGCTTTTGATTCTCTATAAATTGGATTTAATTGCATGATTTCGATTCCGTCGTTACTTTTTGTGATTGTGAATGACGAGGTTATACAAATATTTTATTTGATATATGATCGCGGCGTGTGATAGGTTATGCTAGGATGATAAGGATCGTGTCATTAGAGACGATCCGTACTATTGAAAGATAACTTATGTCGGGTTGTTTTCATGTTAACCCTCTTATCAACCCCGTTGTGACTTGTAGTCAAAACGGGTCATTGTTTAATGAATACGTGTTTAGTTTATTGATTGCAACTTTCTAGTTACGAAGCTAGGGTGGATTCTCAACCCTTGGCAATTTTATCTTTATTTAAGAACCATTTCATTTTAATTGTCTTGTAGTTAAATTAGATAATCAAACAAAAAAATTGAATTAATTAGAGAATTAATTCGCAAACAACACAACTCAGCCTTTTTGTCCCTGTGGACCGACACCCGATCTTACACACTATTCTACGGAGTAGCTCGTATTACTCAGTTTTTATTAAATTTATCTTTGACCGCATAAACGACGCGATCAGTGGCGACCCTATCCCCTTTGACCCCAACTTTTGGAACAGCTCGATAGCACTTTTCCATTATTTTGGGAGGATCACATCCCAGATGGACCACAGACGGATCCAATACTCCTGGCTAGTCGACACTTTTATGGGGTTAGATTGCATCGAGCCACATCACTTCGAGTGGGTTGGTCGGGCATTCTTACTCTACTTATTCGGTGCTAGCATGTTCATAAATAGGCAAAACACCGTCTATCTTTATTCCCTGGGAGCCCTCCACGACCTATGCCAGATGTCATCCTACGATTAGGGTGGAGCATTATTGGTCAGACTCTACACGAGCCTGTGGTCCGTGTCCCGGGTCAGGGAGCTGTCCGTGACTGACTATTGGAGGATTTGGGAGGTATGATCTTGACTACTCCTCTTGTCTTTTCATTTTATTTTTGCTACTTCTTATTGACCCGACTTGACGCATTTTTTTGGTTGATTATTTTTTCTCCCTCTCTTTTACATCTATGGGCCTATGAGTTCCTGGGGTTGCCCTCCCCAGTGACCACTTATCTAGACCCCCTGGTCATCTTGCGGGAGGCGTAGTGGGGCCATAATACGTGGGAAAAGAAGGACAGGGGGAAGGGGCTGAATCTCTACTGCTTTCACTTGGATCGCCTTTCTCCAACACATGTATGTTATCTTTTAGTTTCTCGTACCTTTTATACCTTTGCTTTTAGTCATTTCTCTTATATTTAACCTATGTTTGGTTCACTTCTCAGGTGAACTAGTGGGTGTGGGAGGGTATGGAGGAGCGCGCCTACACTGATCTGATGAGGAGCCAACAACCTTCTAAAATGCGGATCTTTCTGGAAGGGCCATCCCGTCGAGAGTGGTAGCTGGGAAAGCGAGTAGTACAGCAGTCCCTAGGATAGGGCCATTTTCAGGTCCCTCAGCCACCTCTACCGAGTATGAGATCAACAAACATCATATCACTGAAGGACGTGTTGGAGGCGATGTACAGCTTCGAAGCTAGCGACTTTCTAGCTGAGGGAGAGTACACCACCTTCCCCCGTGACTACTTGATGCCTCTGATGGACGGTCGCCCTATTGAGCAACAGGGCGAACAACATTCTTCGTCTCGGGTTCCTCCCGCAATTGGTGGCTATGCCGCTCCTGATGCTGGTGGTGGTAGTGCTACTGCTGGCATCTATGCCGCTCTTGCTCTGGACCTGACCTCTCATTTCCTCCAATTTCTACCTCAGGAGGTGATTACATACGTGGATGGCTGTCGGCGTCCCATCCATATTCCTCTCTCCGAGCCAGCGGATCTATGCCTCAGTGTTGGCGCTGATGTGATACTTTCTACCTTCCTTCTTTATTATATTCTTCTATTTTTATTTTGTTTATATTATTTGGCTTGTCTAATACTTTTCTTCTCTTTTTCTTCATTTTAGGTTCCCCGTTCTTTCGCAGAGGACTACCTCCACATTATCATCGGCCTGATGATACTAGTTAGGCAGCAGACTCAAATGATGTGGGACGTGCACGTCGACCCCATCCTCTGACCTTCTCACATTCCTCCCCGTTCGACGGTCAGTGATTTTATTTTATTTATTTACATGTCTTTTCCTTTTATTTGTACATATTCTTATGCTGATACTACATGTCTTTTCCTTTTTCCATTCCACTCACAGGGCTTCCTCATCCTCTCGTGCCGCCAACCCGTCCACTGTTGGTCCATCTGTACCTATTTCTTGGGGTTCTTCTTTGCGAACAAGGGTTAGGGCTCGTCAGATCGATAGTGATGACAAGGACTACGATTCGGGGAATGCCACCATCTCCATTTCTTCCATCCTGGAGCCCCTGCACCACACCCGATATCGACAGGACTAGGACGTCTTTTCTTTTTTATTTGTGTCCTGTACACACACATACATTTTTTTATATACATTTTATTGGATAGGACTTTGTGCTTAATGGATGTTCATCTTGGCACCTTTAGTTTTTTTTCTTTTTTTTGTATGGATGCTTCATTATTTATATACATAGATTGTTCTTTTTTTTGAATTTTGTTGCATCTTTCGAATTCAAATGAATCCATGTATGAATGATAGTAGATAGCGAGGCATAGGACAGAGTGGTTGTGTCTTTATCCGTAGACTGTAAGCACCAGTGATGACGACTCAGATTTGAAGAAATGGAAGAAAAGAAATACAACTGCTTGTTTTAATCAAGGTGGCACGCGCCATATGAGGTGGCGTGTGCTGCTTTGTTGAAAGACATGGTGCGCGCCATGATAACATGGAGTGCGCTACATTGTGGTTATATTGAGGTGGCGCATGCCAGATTTGGTCCCCCTTAGATCTTCTATATAAAGGGGTGCCCATCCTTGTTTTGTAGCCAACTCTCATTCTTCGAAATGGCTTCTTCCACTCAAGATTATCTTTCCTCTTGAACTGATGAGTTCACTAAGATTGAGCAAACTAATTTTGTAAATTTTAGTTTAAATGCACTTTTTCATTTGACAGATGTGAGAATGGATTAAAATTTTTTAAAGGCATCTACTCAGCTATGGAATTCGGTGGCCCATATATTCAGACTTGGAGGCGAAGAACTTTTCCCCACCATCGAAGAGTCTAAAACTATCTTGCATCTCTTCCCTCGAGAGAAAATTTTGATCATTACCTCTCTTGTGAGTCCAAAGAAACTCTTGAGGGAATTATGCGATTTGGGCGGTAGTGAGGTTTCTATCATTCTGTATGGAAGGGTTCTCGACATATCCCGTCTGGTAAATCACTTTCGCATTTCCAACTCTCTTTTTGACTTTCCTTTTCAGTCTTGCCGTCATTACGCCTTGTGCATCTGTCTTCTGGCACATTTCCTTCTTTTCTCGAGAAATGATGATGTCAGTAATACTCTGGTACAGAAAGCTTCTCAAATAAAGGAGGGAGAGAATTTTGTACCATTGATTTTGACCGAGACTCTTATTGGTTGGGATGTCATTCATTCTGGTGTCTCTTTTCTTTTTGTGGGCAGTCCCTTCCTCCTTCAGGTATCCCTCAAAAGTCTCATTTTTTTCTATTTCTCTCAATTTTTCCACTCAACTCCCATTTTTCTGCATTTCTTTTAAGTTTTTTGCTCAAATCACCCTTTCTCATATTTCTCTCAATTTTTTTGCTCAACTCTCCTTTTTGTATATTTCTCTCAGATTTGGTTGATGGAAAAGGTCAATGTTCTGGAGTATCCGCTGGACAGAGTCTACACTCCGAGAGCCTTTCTGTAGAGAAAGGGTTTGCTGCCTTTGTACCACCACGACTGAGTGACAAGTTTTCTTTGATGCCCAGGCTGGCAAAGATATTTGTTGGCGTTATCCCTGGTGGACTATTCCTGTAGAGACAGTATTAACCATGAAGCATCCTGGCATTTTGCTCGTGGGCTTAAGGCTTACTACTTTTTATCTTCCTTCTCGAATTTTGCGTTAGCTTGGTCGTCCCCAGACATGTCCTCCGGCGGCGACAGTTTATATGACTACCTCTTTTCATTATGCCCCTCTTCTAGGATATTATCGGCAATTTTGGCCATCTCGGACGAGGATTGACTCGGGAGATCTCTGAGTACTACTTTTCTAATGAATACCCAATATGACTAGGAAGTGAGATATAGCGCAAAGCAGAAGAAGACAATGATGTGAGAAGAATGAGGACTTAACCTCGTTGTTCCTGCTGCACTTTCATTATTATGTTTTTTTCATTTTATTCCTTTCTTTTAGAAAAAGACTTAGGATTTGCGCTTTTCCATTTTCATGTATGAACTTTTTAATTATTAAAATCGAGTAATGAGAAATTCTCCATTTTCTGATCTTTGATCTTTGATCTTTTCACTTTGTTCATTCGATATTCGTTTTTGCCATATAATGAAAACTATTCAATGAATTTTAAAGAGATCTTTACAGTGGATCATAATTAGATGGAAAAGGGTTTAAAAGATGAAGCATTTGAGCATGTTATATTTCCCCCTTCAGGAGAGGTTTTTATGAGCAGGTTTGGGATGAACTTCAACTGAAATTGCCTACGTATCCCAAAGAAAAGAAATCAGGCCATAACATAGTTTTTGCTTAGTTTAAACTTGGGTTTTAACACTCATTTTCTCAATGCCCTTATTTTTTCCAAAGCCGCCCTTTTGAGTTTTTTACCTTACGGGCTGCTCTAACTTTTGTCTGGATCGTTGTTTCATTGATTTTCAACTCAGCGAGCCTCTCTTATCTATATATCTTTTTTTAAGGGTAATACTTTTTGAGATGGTTCAAATTGATTGAGGTGTTGAAAGTATTTTTGTCCAGGTTCATAATAATAACGGTTTCTCCCGTCATAATGGCTTTGATTATGTATGGTCCGACCCAATTTGGTTTGAATTTTTCTCTCGAGTAAAAGATAGGGGCTCGAGTTTTTTCCAGCACTATGCCCCCTTCTTTGAGATTCTAGACCTTAACCATTTTGTTAAACGCTCGTACTACCTTTTCTAATAGCCTTGAACATGAAAGAGTGTCGTGGGTCTCCTTTTGTCGAATAAAAGTAAGTCCTCAGAATGACTTCTGGTACATCGCATTTTTCTATTATCCTGAGAGAGGAAATCTTCAGTTCTACGGGTAGAACAACTTCCATTCCATATACTAGAAAGTATGGGGTGAATCCTGTCGAGGCTCGGATTGACGTTCTGTATCCCCAAAAGGTAAATGTAAAATTTTTTGGCCAATCCTTACTATCGTCTATTGTCTTTTGCAGAATTCTATTGATGTTCTTATTTGCTGCCTCTACTGCTCCATTGCTTTGTAGTCTCTACGGGGATGATTTATGCTTGATGATTTTGTACTTCTCTAGCAAGTCTAGTGCTTCCCTTGGACGTGAGATTCGATATCTGATACTAATTCGTGAGGAACACCATATCAGCAGATGATGTTATGCTTGATAAACTTAGCCACGTGAGATGCTTTGAGGACTGAGAAGGAAGTAGCCTCGACCCATTTGGTGAAATAATCGATGGCTAGTAAAATGAATTCGTGTCCGTTCAAAGCGTTTGGTGTGACTTTGCCAATGATGTCAATTTCCCAGAGTGAAAACGGCCAAGGGGATGTCATACTGTATAGCTCTGATGGCGGAAGATGTACCAAATTTGCATGAATTTGACATTTGAGGCATCTTTTGATGAACTTAACACAGTCCGTTTTCATAGTCATTCAGAAATAGCCTTACCACAAATTTTTTTTGGCCAACATCATCCCATTCATGTGTGGCCAATAGACTTCTTCGTGTACTTCTTTTACAATTTTTTAACCTTTCTCGTGTGTTACACAAAGTTTGTTCACTCCCAGATACGCCTGTTTGTACAACCTTCCACCACAGATAACGAATATGAACTGCTAATATTCTTATGGCTCTCTTAACCTTTTCACTTGCATCGTTTCGGTATTTTCCCTCATCAATGAAGTTCCAGATGTTGTGAAACTAGGGCAAACCATCCCCGACTTCTTACTGTAAGGCTTCCACTTCGTATGCTCTCATGCTCCTCTGTTTAATTACAAAAAGCCTCATTATTGCCTTTTGGGGTATGTCAATCATGGAGGCAAGAGTGGCAAGGGTATCAGCAAATTTGTTATGAAGCCTGGGTATATGGACGAAAATCACCACTTCAAAATTGGGAACTGTCGAGCTCTTCGTAGTATGGCATTAATTTTTTCTCATTGGCTTTCCATTTCCCACTGGCTTGGGAGATGACCAAGGCAGAATCACCAACCACTTCTAATTCTTTTACTCCTAATTCCAAGGCAACTTTCATCCCGGTGATACACGCTTTGTATTCGGCTTGATTATTGGTGACCTCAAAATTCAATTTATAGGCCAACGAATCATGCGAATCATCTAGGGTGATTAGCAAGATTTCGATTCCATAACCATATTATTTTGAGGCACCTTCAAAATATAAAGTCCATAACTTATTCTCGACCTTCATCACATCTTTATTGGGAAACTGAAAATCAAAATCTTCCTCTTCCTCAATTGGCTGATTGGCCAAGAATTCTGCTATGGCTCTTTTTTTAATCTATTTTTTGGTCTTATAATGCAATTCAGACTCGGCCAATAAGAGAAACTATCAGGCCAGTCTTCCTGTCAGTGCAAACTTTTCGAATAGGTACTTGAGCGGGTCCATTCTAGAAATTAACACTACAGGGTATGCTAGCATGTAGTATCGTAACTTTTTTGATGACCACACCAAAGGCCAGCAAGTTTTCTCTAGTGGCGTGTATCAGAACTCACATTCTATCATTTTCTTGCTCAGGTAGTACACAGTCTTTTCTTTTCCGTTGTCTTCTTCTTGTGCTCGCATACAACCTATTGTAGATTCGTCCACTGATAGATACAAAATTAGTGGCTTGCCTGGTTCTAGAGGATAAAGCACCAGAGGCTTTTGTAAGTATCCTTGGATGGATTTCAAGGCATTCTGGCAATGCTAATTCCATTGAAATTTTGTGTTCTTTCTGAGCAACCGAAAAAGAGGTTCACAGGTTGTAGTCAGTTTCGAAATAAAGCGATTAATAAACTGAATCTTTTCCAGGAATTCTCTAACCTCTTTCTCCATTCTCTAGGGAGGCATTTCCATAATCACTTTGATTTTAGAAGGGTCCACCTCTATTCCCCTTTGGGTGATGATGAATCCTAACATCTTACCTGCAGTAACCCTAAAAGCACATTTCTACGAATTTAACCTCATCTGGTACTTTCAAATCCTTTCAAAGAATTTTTCCAAAGCTGGGATATGTCCTTCCTGGTCCTTGGACTTGATGATTATATCATCGACATATACTTCAACTTCTTTGTGTAGCAAGTCGTGAAGTAATGTCGTTTCGGCATGTTGGTATGTGGCTCCTGCATTTTTCAGACAAAAAAGCATAACCCGATAACAATACGTTCCCCACGGCGTGGTGAACGTAGTATTTTCTCTGTCTTTAGGGTCATGAGAATCTGGTTGTATCCATAGAATCCATCCATGAAAGAGAGCAAGGCATGACCAGCAGTGTTGTCCACAAGAACGTCTATATGTGACAGAGGGAAGTCGTCTTTCAGACTTATTTTTTTAAGATCTCGAAAGTTAACACAAACTCGCACAAGACCGTCTTTCTTTAGTACAGGGACAATATTAGCCACCCACTTGGGGTACTCTGTTACTTGAAGAAAGTCGGCGTTTACTTGTTTGGTGACTTTCTCTTTGATTTTGAGGGCCTAGCCTGGTCTTACACATGAAAACTTTTGCTTTATTGGTTTGGCATCGGAGTAAAGGAGAATTTTGCGTTGGACGATTTTTGGGTCTATTTCGGGCATATCTTCATATGACCATGCAAAAACATCTTTAAATTTCCTTAATCATAGGTTGATTAAAAACTCACATTCTTCAGACGATAAAGCATGAACAATCTGGACCATTTGGGGATCCTTCTCGGCACTCAGGTTTGTTTAAAAAATTTCTTAAATTAAATGTAATAATCCAAATTTTTGTAAAGTTTAGCATAGGCGTAAATTTACCCTAATGGGTTTACCAAGGGTTCAAACCCTAGAAATTGAATCACACAAACCCTAATAGTAAATTTTAGTGGTTCAATACTTAGAAGTATCAAACAAACGGTAACCTAGACTTAGGAATTTAATCAAAATAGGTCAAGTTTGAGATTCTAAGTTCGGTCGCCTGGATCACGGACCAAACACGTGATTTTGGCTTAAGGTCCAACATGAAAAATTAAGTCCATGGACCCAATAATTAAACTAATGAATTAGATTTTAAATTAAAAGTTTAAATAATTACAATTAAGCCCCTCCCATGAACTAATTACACAAAAAGGCCAAATTTGGTCAAAATATCAAAAAGGGCCCCACATAATTATTCAAATTATTAATTTAATAAAATAAAACAAATATTTAAAGGACCAA
>JAUTBS010205683.1:0-11702 GCA_032361285.1 Aequorea victoria | reverse complement strand
GGAAAATTTACTTTTCGTATTGAAGATATTATAGTAATTTTATTATAAAAAAATTATATTGTTTGGAATGTGAATATGCTTGTTTTTTGGAAAATAAAGTGAGAAAAAAAAAATTATATTGGCTTTTTAGAGATGTCAAACAATATTGATTAAAAATGACTTTTTCCACACAAAAAATCAACTTTTAAGTGAATCCAAACATACACTAATCCTTTATTTCAGACAATTATTAAGTAATTTTAGAATAACATGTGACATTAATTACGTGACTCTTTCACGTAATAAAAATGACTTAGAGTAGAATAATATTAACTCATTTTTATTATCTTAATGAGAGAAAAAGATGTGTTACAAACTTACAGCAATTATAAAAAAAATTAAGTTGCTAACTTTGAGCTGTCATCAAAAGAATCCTTCATTAGCATTGGGAAATGATGTATCATCAACTTCAGTGGAAAGAGTTGCAGATAGCTGGGACCAGTTGTTACGAGGCCTTTGTCAGTAGAGATCTTGCAAGCAGATATTTCGGAGTCGGACCACCGTGGTCATGTTTCACATGGTCGCTGTGCTCTCTCTTTCTATCTCATGTGGATCCGAGTACCGGACTTGGCGTATTTGAAATACGGGTCAAAAATCTCCAATTTTGGTCGGTGTTCAATTGACAAATTCCACCAAGCCAATGTCTTCAATTTTGAATATTTGCAAACCGATTTGGACCGTTCGAATAAGAAATTGAGCTCAATTTTGGGTATTTAACAAACAAGTAGTGAAGTGAGTTGATCAATTAAATGTTCAAGATGGCTTGGGCTTGGACGCTTGGCTGTTCAAAGAGGGCGGGCTACTCGAGCAGTTGAAGAGCCAAATAGGTGTGTTGGCCGCTGGTGTCTGGATCGAGTATTTTGGGCGATGGCAATGAGACGAAAGGAGAGAATGCCGCCAGATCTCAAATCGAAAACTGGAAGCTTGAGAAATGAGAATGAAAAATCAGAGGTCATCCTTAGGTACAAAAAGGGTGGATTAATTCACTGTTGACAAGAGTATGGGATGGTGGTGGCATTTGCTTGTTATTCCGTCGGTTCTGTTGAATTCATACAAATGTAATATAAATCGACACCAAACTATTATTTGAATTTGTTTCTCTAATAGAACCGAAACCGACCCAACTCTTCAAAAATCGACTTCAACCTGTCATTTTCGTTTGGTGGGACGGTTCAGTGATTAAAAAAAAAGTTGCACAACTAATTTGAAATCGGTGGAACAGTGGTGGCAAAACTCCCCCTTTTGCAATAGTTGCTTTTTGCCTAATTTATTTATTAAATTATAAATTAATATAAAATAAGCGCTAGTTCTATTTGAAATCTATTTAAAATAATTAGCTTATATAAGTTAATAAATTTGTTGGTGTCTGAATCTGAATGGTTATTAGCAATCGGCGTGCTTCCAAAGTGATTACCGAACTGTTGTTGTTCGCCGGTTGAGTTCCTACAAAATGTTAGAATATAGATATCGGTGGGGTACTGACCTATGATTCTCCGATACTAAAGTCAACGGATAGGCAGTAGAATAATAACTTTGAGAAATGTAGAACTGTATGTAGAAGTGTCAAGAATGACGTACCTTTGGAGTCTGTAGGCGATTGTTATTTATAGAGATGTGGAGGCATAGAATTCGGGATGCGATAAGGGTGAACTCCTGATTATCTAGGATTAGGCATGATCTTTGGGACGTGATAGAGGCAAATCAGGGATTTTCCTGACCCAAGCGGGAATCTAGGGATTTGCCTGATTCGATTGCTGATTTGTCGCGAAGACAACTGTTGGAACGATCTCAGGAAAGACTGGCGGCGTTGATCTCGGAGCTGACTGTTACGAGTGCTCGGCACGGTTAGTCCAACCGACCAAGCTCTTTGGTCTGACCGAGCACATCTTGTGGTCAGGTCAGTACGGTCGGCTGTTGTAGCTTTACACCCCTCGGTCGGTTAGGGTTGTGGAGCCTCGGTCGATTCATGCTAGCCGCGTGTCGACTCAGGCTTGTAGAAGGTGTGCATGCCCCTGGTCGGGCCCAATGTTTTTGTTTTGGAATTCTCTCGGTCGGCTTTGGGCGACTGTTTAGTTTTATACTTATCAGATGCCCCCTATTCCCAAGCAGAACTCGCTCGGTGAAAGGAATACATCCGTTTAAAATGGTGGTTATACAGTTTATTGTGACGTCATTTTGTCTTCCCGGTGTGACGGTTATACGCGGCTCGAGGAGATTTTCCCTCTTCTCGAGGCAACGGCTCGGGATGTCAAACGTCATGTCAAATTAAATGGGAGTCTTTTCAAATGCAAAAAACGGCGGTCCTTTGGTATCCGATTGACACGTGGGGTGATCGGGGCCGTCGACCTTTGTTCATCGAACGATCGGTATTACTCGACCTTGGGACCATTGGATTTAGGAGACCTGTTTTAATTTGGACCATCGGTGCTTTCACTTATATATATGTGAGGGAGGGGACTTCGCTTTGCTCTTTATGCTTTTGATACCTCTCTGTACACTTCTCCTTCTTCTGTAATACCGACGAACGTCCTCTGGCGTCCTTCGTCTTCACCGGCAAGAAAGCTTTGCCTCTCCTCCGTTTTGGAACCCTGCTTCCTCCTTTCATTTCCTAGTAAGTTTTCTAGTTCTTTTTCTCTCTCTTTTACTTCTCTACCCTTCCTTCTCTCGAAGAACCAACTCTGGCTTCTTCGAGTTCTGAGTTAGAACTCCTGCCATATCCCCATTTCTTTCCTTCTCCCCCCTGTTTCTTTGTTAATCAATTAGAGTTTTTTCAAAAATGTTCTTCTCTCGCCCCTTCAATTGAGTCTTTTGTTTTTGAGAGCCCTGTATTCAACCTTGCCTGTAGAGAGGCTTATAACATAGCTAGGTTCCTCATACCCCTTATCCGATCGGGTACAATGGCGTACCCCCAGGAAATTGAGTCTTCTGGGGATAAGCAATCCCCATCTGGGTTAGATGCCACTATCTCACTCCCTGACCCTATCAGTCCCCCTGACCGAGGGCAACTGTCGCCTGCTAGTGGAGAGAGTTCGAGCTCGGTCACTTGCCTTTTCGAAGAGGTTGACGAGGGCTTTGCTGCTGAGCTCATTCCTTCCCTTTCCAGAGCCTCAGACATTGAGCTCTTGTGCGAAACCTTTTTCATCCCTTCCACCATAATCTTCAGGGTCCCGACCCTACCGACCGAGCAAGCTCTCGTTCTCTTAGGGAGGTGTGTTTATATGAGCATGCCTTCCCGAGCGACCTTCGTCTGCCCTTTCCTCGCATTGTCCGAGAGCCCCGGGCCAACTGATGCCCAATGCATGGAGGATTCTCCTCGGGGCCATCATCTTATGGAAGAGGCCAGTGGAGGCCAATTTCATCTTACTGCAGATGAATTCCTCTACTGTTATCAGCCCAAGGAGAGACAGCCTGGGTTTTATTTCTTTCAATCTTGGATGGACGACCGAGTACTCGTCCAAGGTTGTCTCTCTTCCAATAAGTATTTGAAGCAGAGGTATTTTTTTATTTTTGGGGAGGGTTGGGAATTCTAGCCCTCGGAGAAAGTTGGGACCCAACACTCTTAGGTTTCTCCCCTACTAGGGTCGTCCTCAACTGGGGGACATCGTTGCCGAGCCCTTGGTGGACAATGAGGTCAAGGATCGAGTCCAAGCTGCCAGAGAGTTTGGGGGTAAATCTTTCAGCGCCTTGTTGACTCCCCAAAAATTGAGCGCATGGCTGCTGAGCCCGGTTAGCCTGAGTCATAATCTTTTTTTTCTTTCCTACCTTTTGTTGCTTTTGTTCTTTTCACCATCTTCTGCCTATTTCTGATTATCTCTTTTTTGTTTTTTGGGCAAGAATGTCGAAGCACCCGGAGAAGGCTCAGATCGAAAGAGTTATCGTCGAAGGTCATGTCGAAAGTTAGTGAGAGATACGAGAAAGGATGAGAGAGTCGAGAGAGTATGGAAGAGCGACAGGGAAGATGAATGCACCGAGTAGCTATACTAAATGACCCGTCGCGACTTGACTCAACCGTTACGACCTTTCAATTTCTGTTGCAACATGGTGTGCACCACTTCCCTCCTACGTGGCACCACATACAATCCACACACACTCCAACCCTATGTAGCCATCTATGAGCCATGAATACCGGATGCACCCATGATCGGACTGTAGCGGGACCCTGCCAAGCAAGTAGGTGAGCATCTACAGGCATGAGCATATGGTGGGGTCAAAGATGATCGGATCTCCCCCCACCCTAATACCCGTGATCATGGCGAAGTCCATCGGGGTCACGGTGGGATCGAACGATGGGAATTGGAAGGTAATGGTGGTGTTCCACCATCTCTCCCCAAGGGCCGTCAGGAGTACTCTGTCGTTATGAGTGCCTGTGAGAAGGGGTATGAACCGGACGAATCCGAACGTATCCACGAGAACTTGGCTCATCGGGAGGAGGACCCCATACCACTCCAACATGCGGGAAGAGCCTCCAAAACCGCGCAAATACTCGTCGGTCTGCAAAAAAGAAGAAAAACAAAATAAGTCATTAGATATAATAAAAAGAATAAAAATCTAATAACCTAAGAAAGCGTGAAAACGTTTTCTTATTAATTAAAAATAAAAAATTCACCACGTTAGGCAACAGGAAGTGCAACCTAACTTGGGAAAAAATACAAAAATTCAATAAACTTAAGAATGCGTGCAAACGTTTTCTTAGTTACCAAAAGTTGAAAACACACCACCTTAGGTAGCATGAAGCGCAACCTAATTTGGACAAAAATAGAAAAATTATTAAATTTAAGAAAGCGTGAAAACGCTCATCTAGTGAACAAAAAATAAAAAAAAATAAAAAAATATCCTAGAAAAATGGGAAAACGTTTGTTTAGGGACAAAGATCATTAATTCTCTTTCAAAAAGCGTGCAACACAATCTAGGCTGGTCGAGACGATGGAAAGCCTACCCATCCCAGGAAGTGCGAGATGTAATTTAAGTTGGTCGGAACGATGAAAAGTCTACCCAATTCGGTAGCATTGATACGCAACCTAAGTTTGAATTAATAAAAACAAAATAAAAAAATTCTCTAGAAAAACATGAAAATGATTGTCTAGGGACAAAGATCATTAATTCCCTCTCGGGAAGCGTACAACACAACCTAGGGTGGTCGGGACGATGGAAATGCTACCCATCCCGACAAATGCGAGATGTAACCTAAGTTGGTCGGAACGATGGAAAGCCTACTCAACTCGGTTGTATTGATACGCAACCTAAGTTTGAATTAATAAAAATAAAATAAAAAATTCCCCTAGAAAAACGTAAAAACATTTGTCTATGGACAAAGATTATTAATTCTCTCTCAAAAAGAGTACAATACAACCTAGGGTCGTCGGGACAATGGAAAGCCCACCCAACTCGGTTGCATTGATACGCAACCTATGTTTGAATTAATAAAGATAAAATAAAAATTTTCCTCGAAAAATGTAAAAATGTTTGTCTATGGACAAAGATCATTAATTTTCTCTCAAAAAGCGTGCAACACAACCTAGGTTGGTCGGGACGATGGAAAGCCTACCCAACTTGGTTGCTTTGATATGCGACCTATGTCTCAGTTAATAAAAACAAAATAAAAAGTTCCTCTAGAAAAATGTGAAAAATTTTGTCTAGGGACAAAGATCATTAATTTTCTCTCAGGAAACATGCAACATAACCTTGAGAGGTCGGGACAATGGAAAGTCTACCAATTCGAGGAAATACGAGATGTAACCTAAGTTGGTCAGAATGATGGAAAGCCTACCCAACTCGGTTGCATTGATACGTGACCTAAGCCCGAGTTAATAAAATCAAAATAAAATTTTTTTCTAAAAAAATGTTTTCTCTAGGGGCAAAGATCATTAATTCCCTCTCAAAAAGCATGCAACACAACATAAGGTGATCGGAACGATGAAAAGTCTACCCATCTTAGAGATTGCGAGATGTAACCTAAGTTGATCAGGGTAATACAAAGCCTACCCAACTCGATTCCATTGATACGTGACCTAAGTCTAAGTTAATAAAAACAAAAAAAATTCTCTTAGAAAACGTGAAAACGTTTGTCTAGGGACAAAGATCATTACTTCCTTCTCGGGAAGCATGCAACACAACCTACGGTGGTCGTGACGATAGAAAACCTACCCATCCCGAAAAGTGCGAGATGTAACTTAAGTTGGTCGGGACGATGGAAAGCCTACCCAACTCGGTTCAATTAATACGCGACCTAAGTCTGAGTTAATAAAAACAAAATAAGAAATCCTCTTAAAAAAATGTGAAAATGTTTGTCTAGGGACAAAGATCATTAATTCCCTCTGGGGAAGCTTGCAACACAACCTAGGATGATTGGGACAATAGAAATCTTACCCATCCCAGGATGTGCGAGATGTAACCTAAGTTGGTCGGGACGATGGAAAGCCTACCCAACTTAATTGTATTGCTACGCCACCTAAGTCTGAATTAATTAAAACAAAATAAAAAATTCCCCTTGAAAAATGTGAAAATATTTGTCTAGGGACAAAGATCATTAATTCTCTCTCGGAAAATGTGCAACACAATCTAGGCTGGTCGGGATGATGGAAAGCCTACCCATTTCAAGACGTGCGAGATGTATCTAAGTTGGTAGGGACGATGAAAAGTCTACCCAACTCGGTTGCATTTATACGCGACCTAAGTCTGAGTTAATAAAAACAAAATAAGAAATTCTCCTAGAAAATATGAAAACTTTTGTTTAGGGACAAAGATCATTAATTTCCTCTCGGGAAGCGTGTAACACAACCTAGGGTGGTCGGGATGATGGAAAGCCTACCCATCTCGAGAAGTGCGAGATGTAATATAGGTTGGTCGGGACGATGGAAATCCTACCCAACTTGGTTGCATTGATACGCAACCTAAGTTTGAATTAATAAAGATAAAATAAAAAATTCTCCTAGAAAAATGTAAACATATTTATCTAGGGACAAATATCATCAATTTTCTCTCGGGAAGAGTGTAACACAACCTAGGGTGATCGGGACGATGGAAAGCCTATCAATCCCGAAAAGTGTGAGATGTAACCTAAGTTGGTCGGGATGATCGAAAACTTACCCAGCTCAAGAAGCTTGGAACGCAACCTAGGATGACTAGAGCCAAAGTTAGCACACAGGTCACTGGGCGGAAGTGCAAAATGAAACCTAAGTTAGGCGGGATGAAGGGAAGCCTATCCACCTCGAGAAGCGTTGATACGCAACCCAAATTCAAAAAATAATAATAAAAATAAATAATAAATAAAATATCATAAGGAAAGATAAAAAAAAAAATTCCCTTAGAAAAACGTAAAAACATTTGTCTAGGGTTAAAAAGTTAATTCTCTCTCGGGAAGCGTGCAACACGACCTATGTTGGTCGAGACGATCGAAAATCTATCCAACTCAGAAAGCGTGGAACGCAACCTAGGATGACCATAGCAAAAGTTAGATTATAAGGTCACTGGAAGGAAGTGGGAAATGTAACCTAGTTAGACGGGGCAAAGGAAAGCCTGCCCACATCGGGAAACGTTGCAACATAACCCAACTGTGGATTAATAATAACCTCCTAAAAAAGCGTAAAAATACTTATCTAGGAATAATACAATAAAATAAGAAAACTTTTCTAGAAAAACGTAAAAATATTTATCTAGAGACAAATGAAATTTTCACTTTGGAAAGCATTGGCAAGCATTCTGACGGAGGATAAATAAAAATAAAAAATGAAATAAAAATACTAATAATAATAAATAAATAAATAATAATGAATAATTAATAAATAATAAAATAAATCACGCGCAATGTTCAATCCTAGAGATGCAAGGTTTTTCTAAGTTCTGATCTGTTTTATTTTTAAGAATTTAAGTTGTTCGGTGTTATATTTCGAAAAATTATTCATCCAAGCATTTTGGTCCTACCCTGTGCATACATCTAAGTCCATAATCCTTTTTTAAGTTTTGGCATTCTTTTTTTGGTTTAAATTTAAAAAAGAAAAGAAATAGAAAGGAAAGAAAACATACCCGACAGTTCGCCCTCGTCCATAACGCAGATGGTGTCGGCAGCGGCGAGCAGATCGTCCATGCGTAGGATGACGTTTGTGAGACCTCCATATGGTGGCATGGGCTGGAATAGGCGTCACTGACCCTTAATAAAGTCAGCCATGTCGAAAGATGTGTAAATTTGGCCAGAGCAGGGTGCTCCTCGTGGGTTGTGCCACCTAGCACGTGGGTCGCGCCACTGTTCATCGAGTCGCCATCGAAGGCCATGTCTAAAGTTAGTCAGAAGTTTGGGAAGGATAAGAGATAGGAGAAAGGATGAGAGAGTTAAGAGAGTACGGAAGAGCGACAAGGAAGACGAATGCACCAAGTAGCTATATTGAATGAACCACCGCGACTTAACTCAACCGTTGCGACCTTTCGGTTGCTGCTGCAACATGGTGCACGCCACTTCCCTCCTACGTGGCACCACATGCAAGCCATGCGTTCCACGCATGCCACTTGCCTCCTTGTGGCGCCACATCCAAGAAGCGCACGCCACTTTCCTCCTAGTGGCACGCCAAGTCAGTCCAATCATCACCTAGCGCGCACCACTTCTCTCCTACGTGGCGCTATGTCAAGCGAATCGACACATGGTGCCCATGCCACCTCTCCCCATATGGACGCTAGGTAAGCCAACTGACACATGGCGCAAGCCACATGTCCACCTCCCGTTTGCTGATTCTTGAGTTTTAAATTAAAAAATTCTAAATTCGGGGTCCGTCTCTGATAAAATAAGCCTTTAAATCCTTCTCGATCACTGAAATCATCCTTTCTCCTACACACCGAGCTTCATTCTCATGCCCAGGGTTTCAAAGAGGGTCCATCTCCTGACCTAAAATTGAGTACATTAGGTCCGTCTCAGGATCTAAAACTGAGTACTTGGGTCTGTCTCATGACCTAAAATTGAGTATATTGGGTCCGTCTCACGACCTAAAACTGAGTACTTTGGTCCATCTCACGACCTAAAACTAAGTACCTTGGGTCAATCTCATGACCTAAAAATGAGTAAATCGGTCCATTCATGACCTTAAAAGGATAAATCAGTTCGGTCGGGATCTTAAAAATGCTAAATCGGTCTATTCATGAGCTTAAAAGGATAAACCGGTCCGGTCGGGACCTTAAAATGCTAAATTTGTCCATTCACAACCTTAAAAGGATAAACTGGGACCTTAAAAATGTTAAATCGATCCATTCATGACCTTAAAAGGATAAACTGGTCCGATCGGGACCTTATAAATGCTAAATTGGTCCATTCATGACCTTAAAAGGATAAACTGGTCCGGTCAGGACCTTAAAAATGCTAAATTGGTCCATTCACGACCTTAAAAAGATAAATGGGTCTAGTCGGGACCTTAAAAATGCTAAATCGATCCATTCATGACCTTAAAAGGATAAATCGGTCCGATCGGGACCTTAAAAATATTAAATCAATCCACTCACAACCTTAAAAGGATAAACCAGTCTGACCGGGACCTTAAAAATGCTAAATCGATCCACTCATGACCTTAAAAAGAGAATAGGCAGTCCTACACGACCATAAACTGAATAAAAAGTGGTCCTTCATAACCTTAAACTGGTTAAATTTTGTTTTCGATGCCCGCAACCTTAAAGTATTTTCTTACATAGCTTTGTGGGGTAACCACTAGGTTTTAAATTCATTTCCTGTGCATCATTTATATTGTCCCCATGAACTACGCTGGTCTAATCCTTTCAAACAGGGTACATAGGTAGCTTGAGGTAACTCAAGTACGACCATGTCTTTATATATTTTGTTTTATATTTTCCAGCATAAGAACGTTTTAGTCAAAAAGGACTGTCTACGAGATTTTGACATTCACTCACCCCACACGTTGCGGTGAGAGTTCCGTCAAAGAGGGACAACTGTAGACACCTCAATCTTGACTAACCCGCGCATAGGCTTATCCGATTTACTTCTAATGATGAGTGCATGCATAAATTGCATTGAAGGAAACTCCGTGCAAAGTCTGAGAGTCCAAGAAATACCCCAAAAACACCCCCAAACACCCAAAATACCGTAAAACATCCCAAAATACCCAAAATACAAAAAATACCCCTCGGTGCAGCCTCCCAACCAGGTGCGTGCCACCTTCAAGTGGCGCACAATATTTCCCCCCAAAAGTTTGAAGCCACCTTCAAGTGCCCTAAGCCACTTCTCTCCAACCAGGCGCACGCCACTCTTTTTTTGTGCCCCTGGCCACGCCAAGACAATGTATCCTAAGCTATCTTAGCCTGACGTACGCCACCTCCCACCTAGCGTATGCCACCTCCTACATGGCGCACGCCACCTTAAAAAGAAGGTTTTATCCTTTTGTAAGCTTATTTTCCTGAAATTCATAGATAGGACCCCTACCCCATCTGTTTGAAGGATTCTCAATGCATAAGTGTCAAAGCTCTGCATAATTAAAAACCTAAGCAATAATTCGAGATGTCGCTGGATTAAGAATTAATTAAACCAACTTCTAAATCCAACCTATACACTAAACAAACCCATACACCAAACCAGTTCCAAAGAATGAAAGACTGTATGGAAGGCTTCTAGGATAGGACGTGCCACTTTTTGAGGAAGCTACTGGATAGTTCAAAACTTGTTTTTTTGTCTGAGATTTACGGTAAGCCTTATTTTTATTTTAGCTTCTTTCTATTTGGTAAAAGGGGAGAAAGAGGTTGTTGACCTCGTTCTCCCCGGCCTTATTCTCCCCGGCTCTATTTTCATTTTCTGTTTAAATATCTTTTCCATCTTCTTAGAAAAGCATGCTATGTTCCCTTTTTTATATAGCTTCTTAAGTACATAAAAAAGGCATGAAATATAGAATTTAAATTATGTGTTGAAAACTCCATATGAATTGCCATATTTTCTTTATTTTTCTTCTTATATAAAAATACTTTTTCACACCAGTACACTATTTTCTTAAAATAATAGCCCATTTTGGTCCTTCCAATATCGAGCTCACTCTGCTATAGTGATGCACACCACTTCTAAAGTATCCAAAGGTGGCGTGCGCCATGTCTACGTGGCGCGCGCTAGGTTAAGAGGTGGTGTGGTCCACCTTTGTAAAAACCAGTGACTTTTCAATAGTTTTATGCATCTTTTTATGTTTAACAACATTCCTCTTCTATGTATAACTTCACTGATATGTTGTCATTTCTCCATTTGACATGCAAATAAGTGTAAGTATGCTTAAAAATCCTTACTTTTAGGTTAGGTTTTGTGTTCTTGCTTGATTTTGTATGATCTCTCTTCAACCCCCATTATGTTTGTGTTAATTTTGATAAATTTAAGACAAGAATAAAAGAAATAATTATGTAGAGGCCAATCTTCTGATCGGGCAAGAGGGGTGACTAACACCTTTTCTTTTCGTACTCTAGCTCCCAAACCATTATCTCTGGTAATGACGGACTTTGTTGGTGTCTGAATCTGGATAGTCGCACGGGATCGGTGTGCCCCCAAAGTGGTTCCTGAATCTTTCCTGTTCGTCGGTTGAATTCCTATAAGAAGTTAGAACATAGACACCGGTGGGGTGCTGCCCTATTATTCTCCGATGCTAAAGTCAGCGGATAGGCAGTCGAAATAATCGAAGTAGAATGTAGGAACAGTATGTATA
>JAUTBS010205572.1:0-11702 GCA_032361285.1 Aequorea victoria | reverse complement strand
ATGGAAAGATAGAATGATGGATGTGGCAATTTTTGTGAAAAAAAGAAAATAAAGAAAGAAAAATGAGGAGTCTTATAATGGTGAAAATATCAAAAATTTGACAGTAGGGAGATTTTTTATCTCTAATCCATATTGTCAATCATGGCATATATACCTCTATGTATATATCTCCATGAGAGGAGATTGACATGACTAATTAAAAAATAAATAAATAAAATAAAAAGAAAAGAAAAAAAAAATTAGGAAGATGATGTGACCCTTACCCAAAGTTGCAAGCAACATTTTCCTACATACTACCCATATTCTCTCATGATTAAATACATATACACATAAATACACCTCATGATGAGAGAAAAATATGACATGACAATTTAGAAGATAAAAATAAAGAAAGAAATACTGAAATAAGAAAATTATAAACCAAAGAGGGAGACTTATAAATAGATTTTCTACCCAATTAGAACAATTATTCTCACACTTAAATGAAATACACACATCTGTACATCCCATAAAAAGAATATATGAAATAATTAAATTAGAAAAGATAAAATCAAGAAAGAATAGTAACTTGAAAAGATCATAGGAAGACTTTTTCATAAAATCCTTTTTCTCATCATGAGAATAAATCTTCCAAGCAACAACACCATCATCCTTAAGTCATCATGTACCTCTTTAGCAAGATTTCTTTTCAAAAAAAATATCATGAATGAGGTGACCAATTGGAAGACAATTAAATAAAGAAAAAGAAAAAGAATTCTTAAAAATCTTTGGCAACTCCCACACTCAACATCATGCCTATATAAAGGACCCTTCCTCCCACACTTTAAATATTTTCTTCCACTCTCGCTCTCTCTAAAATTTGGCCAAGAAAGATTACCAAAGGAAGAGAAGAAAAAGGGAAGGAAGGAAGAAGAAATGAGGAAAAGAAGGAATAAACTAAAGCTAAATCTTAGCATCCATAAACCAAGACCAACCAAGTAATAGAATTCTTTAAACTGTTCATTTCTCTCCTAATTTCATCTTCTTATCTCTAATCCTCTCTAAGATAAAAGAAGTATGAACAAGAATGAAGATGAACCAATAAAACAAGAAATTAATGTAAGGAACCTTGTTCTAGAAAAACTTTCCAATAATCTAAGAAAAAGTACAAATAATATAAGAGATGATTGGTACCTTATGATGAACATATTGTGTTGCTATGATGTGTTAAGACAAGCCTTGGATGTGCCAAAATAGGAGAAGTATGATGATAGTGTGTGAATGTTGGAATTATCTCAAAACAGTGTCGTTTTTAAGCCATATTGGGAATTTTCATGTTAGAAAAGTATCTTCAAAATTAAGAGCTGTTTCCAACAGAGTTACTTTAAGATGTCTTGAGTGTGTGTGATTTTTAGTTGGACCCAAAAACATATTTTTGAATCCCTATGCTATTTTTGAAGTTTCTGTGACAGTGAGACAGCAAAATAGTCAACTTTGAACATTTATAGAATATTCCATAAATATCCCCTAGGGTTGCACCATCTATGGAAAGAGAGGTCTATGAGTCTAATTTCACCCAAAATTTATAAAACTCATTTTCGTTGGGTAGATTTCGAGTTATACTATTTTTCCCAAACTGGCTTATTTTTCGACAGAAATGTTTAGACAAATTTTTATCCCCTTGTTTGTTCATAACCAATTCTTGGGTCCTTCATTAAATGTTTAGGTAGCACAATAATAAAACTCCCTGTAAATTGTCAGAACTTTCTAGTGAGCTTTAGTATTTTTAAAGCATTTTTGAAGTACTATGGAAGAATTTGAAAATCTGTATTTTGATGGAAAGTGTTGTGTTTAAGTCATTACCTACTCCAATGTCTTATTTGTTTCATTTCAACACCATCCGTGATTATTAATGAGCTTGTGTGATTAAATTAAATGTTATATGATCTTTAGACTCCTGTCATAACATCCATCATGCATGTCCTAAGTCTTAGGTTGGGGTATCCACCTTGTGTCTAGCTTGGCTAGATTTGATTCTTGATGTAACCTTGTTGTGTTAGAAAAGTTCACATAGTTTGTGACTTGGGTATGATTCTTGTTGTTGAATTGGGTTAGTTTCCCTTCTATATTGTAGTCTTGTGATGGGTACGGTTGTTACTTTGGTACACTAAGTCTGACTTATGAACTTAACACGGCCCACTACATCAGGACACGTTAGGGTGGTGGTAACGGGGCAAGGTTGGCAATGAACTAAGTTTGGACTCTTAGCCTGGCTGAATCCCATCGCCCTTGGGGCATTTATGAACTAATGGAGTAGGTAACTCGCTACGGATCATAGTGTGACAAGGCGAGTCTTAAGATTGGTTCTAGTCGGGGGCTCGTATGAACCGGTTAGGTATTTAACCCGCTATGAGTCATAGGATACCCATGGGGAACCGGATCGTGATGCTTTGGGTGTTCTGTTGCAAAAGTCGTGAGATGTGTGTCGGGGTTGTGTGATCCTTTCGGCTTTAAAGGAATCCTCATTGTGTTCATAGTTTGTCGTCATGCATAATCATACCCTTTTATAAGTTATTGTTGTGTATTATGTGTTAGAAATGTAGGGTTTTTTGGATTTCTTTCTGGATTTTGCAGCTCATGGTGTTTCATACCAGAAAATAAAAAGGAGATGATGACTGAAAGTCTCACTGAAAAATACGTAGAGTCGTGGCTCACATGAACATGTGGCTGCCGCGCCGGAGGATTTATTTTTGTTGTAATCTTTTTAAAATTTTGTCGAGATGTAACACACATTAAAATAGATTGTGCTAAGCATGTGGAAATGATAACATTATTATCTTATGATATATATTAAACTATGATTGTTGTTAGAATAACCCTATGTACTATAATTACATCTTTTGATGAACTAATTTTTTGGGCGTCACAACTTGGTATCCGAGCTTAGGTTTAGTGAACCTTAGAAGCCTGGGTTATGGGAAACTTTGCGTCCATTGAATGAAAAACCTGTCATAAGTATGATTTAAGTCTATATCTTATAACCTACGCATAAGCTATTAACTTAAAATAAATTAAGTTTGTGTATTTATATCTTGCGTGACGGTTATCTTCTGACTCAGACCTAGAGGAGAAATTTTTGGCATGAGGAGAACATGACGTGGAAGGAAATCAGGCACACGAGCGTTGTGTGGGAAGTAGGTCTTAAATTTGGGTTTAGATAGATACACCATTACCATGCTAGTGTTATACATGTGTCTTAAACTCTAGTTGCCCGAGGATAAGATAATTCGATGAAAAAGGTATTAGAGCTTGTCTTTTCCCTATAATAAGATTAGCTTACCTCATGCTTGCAAGATAAAGTTGTTGACATCCTAGATCACGTCAATGTATTCATCGTGAAGAAGGTGTTCATGTTTAAAGGGTAATTAACAAGATTGCGCGTAGAGGGAATAGTCTATTAAAAGCTCTAGGATTACTAACGAATGACTTGTGAATCCATTCATAGGATTCTATCATTAATTATAACAAGATATTTCGTGCAGACACATTGTGTGTTTCATGCAATAGAAATTCTTTATGGTATCTTTTCTTCTTAAGACGTGTTGTCATGTAAAGCAATAACTATCGAATTGTAATCAATTCTTCTTGATTCAATTGAAGATTAGTCTTGGACAATCTTTCTAGCTCAAAAATCTTAAATCTTTATCGTGTATTCAGATACATAAATCCTTGAGACCATTTTTCTGCTTGAATCAGGTACCCTTTGTAATCGTTTGTTTGACCACTTTTGAATCCTTGTTATGATCACTATTTTTCCTTTAGATCCTGATGGCTTACTCTATTATGAGAGTAATCTTGTGAGTTATTTACTCTTGAGACTTTATCAGGATACTAGACTAGATGATTTGAATTGAAGCGTGTTTGGCCGACGTAACTTCAGAGCAAAATATCTAGTTTGACTACTAATCGTTTAAACATGATTTCTTGAGGTTTAATCATAGTCAAATGATTTCAATCACGAGAAGACTTCCAAAAAGATTCGAGAATTCTTCAAAAAATATTCGATGTATTGTTCTTGTGATATCTCTTTGTTCGTCTATATGTTAAACCATTAGACACAGATTTGTTCACCTTTCGGTTATGAGTTTTTACCATAGATTGCCAAGACGCATAGTGAATCTCTCTTTGGGGTTGTAGGACTTCAACTAAAATCCGTGACAATGCCCAACACTACGCCTATTAAGCTTGTGGACTTGAAAGTTAAGTTGCTTGAATTAGTGAAAAGGAAATTCATAAGAGCACATACATTATCATAAAGCACACCAAATCTATTCACTAGAAAGATGGGCAGACCATTGAGACTATGCATCTAACATACAATTAGACTACTCGACAAAGTTATGATAAAAGAATGCAAACCACCTCCGAAAACTGATGACTAATTCAATTAACTAAGATTTTGGAGATTCTACTCTAAGATCGAATTTTGATCCGATTATCATTAATTGCGAGTTAAATAAGGACGATATACTGAAGATAACAATCTAAACTTGATACGATCATTACAAGCTTGTGGTGATGTTTAGGAGTCTGATAAATAGAGTTTTCATGCCATACTCGGGACAATTCATTATAGTGATTATTGAAGATATTTTGGAGCATTCATTGTCAGAGGAAGAGCACAAGTAACAATTGAACAAAATTCTTCAAGACTTGAGATATAACCAATTATATGTGTTGGCGAGTGAGTGTGAATTCTAAGTTGAAGAAAGTAAATTTTTGAGACATGTTATATCAAAAGATGGAGTTTTGATTGATGCAACTAAAGTGTTTTCAACAAAATTCAATCTTCAAAAATAATTTGAGATTTCTTAGGATTAGCAGGTCATTATAGAAGATTTATTCAAGATTTCTCTAACCTAGCTAAATCGATGGTTCATTTGAAGCATAGATGAGTAAAGTTTGTGAAGAGTTATTTTTAGGAACCCAAGACGAGGTGGATTAATGCCCCAATGTTGATTATTCTAAAATAAGGCATAGGGTACACAATGTATTGAGATATTTTCAAAGAATTATTTAGTCGTGCAATAACTTAAGATGAAAGAGTAATAACATATGATTTGAAGGAACTAAAATCACATGAAATGAACTACATGACACATGATTTGGAGTTAGCAGCATTAGTATTTGCTCTGAAATCTTGGTGTCATTATTTATATGCAGAATAATTTGAGATCATTATGGACCACAAAAGTTTGAAGTACTTATTCACACATAAAGATCTAAATAAGAGGCATCAAAGTTAGATAGAATTCCTTGAGAATTTTAAATTCATTTAGGTTTATCACCCGAGTAAAGTCAATATTGTCGCTGACACCTTAGTAGGAAGTATAGAGGTCTTGTAGCTTATATGGCTTTGAAAGATTGGGAGATGATGATAATGGTAAAGGTTATTCTTGAACTCAATAAGAGTGGCAAGAGAAATTATCTAGATAAATACCTCAATATTGTAATAATGTCTTGGAAATACACAAGATAGAACAAGAATTAGATTTTATAAATTATCGAATACCTATAAGTGGAACTTCTACCGATTAGAGTGAAAACTGGAACAAGTTTAAGGTTTTTAGAAAATTAGTTATACCTAACATTGATAAATTGTGAGAGATAGTACTAGAGAAATTTCATCAATCAAGTTTCATAGTTGATTCTGGAGGAGATGAAATGTATTAAAGTCATCAAAAGAGCTATGCCAACAGAAAGACTATGCTGGTGACATCTAATGTTGAAGATCACGTATTTTTTTAACATTGTTGAGGAGTTGTTTGTTTTAGATGAAAGGAAAAATTGTCATCATGGTATCTTGGACTATTTAAAAACCTTGTAGAATGCTGAGAAGGTGATTTACCGATTGGTCATAATAAGGATGAATTTTTCCTTTAATTTTTATTTCACAACAGTCATGAAAGGATATATCTTATTCTCCCAACATCATTAGCTGTAAAGAAATAAAGTATGACAAGTCCTGTAAAATGAGGTCGATAAAAGATTAGGGGAACAACAAAGGAAGAGCTTGCGCGTCAAAGTGTTATAACATGTACAAATTTTATGGGCTCACCAAATAGTCGGGAAGTTCAACTCCGGACGAAAGATGTTGTGCGCATCAGTTGGCACAAGTATATGAAGCTGGAGTCGCAATCTTAAATTTTGGGGATGAAATTATTATAATGGGGGTAAATTGTAAAGACCCGAGTTTTCATAAAACCTAATCTAGGCGTAAACTCACCCTAATTGTGTAAAAGAAGTTTAAACCCTAGATTTAACTTCCAATAAATCCTAAAGATGATAAAAATAAAATCCCATTAATTAAACTAATAAACTTAGGTACTTAGAGGAAAACTTAATCTTTCAATTAATCAAGCAAATAGACAACCAAAAAAGGAAAGTTATGTGTCACGCCCCAGAAACGGGTAATGTGATCGGCCATGGATCATGGGTCTTTGGCCTAATGAACCAAGTAAGCCTTAATCAAAGATTAGCTAACTATATGCTAAAATAGTAATAATCTTCATGCATAAACCGATAATATCCAAACATGACATAAATGGGTCAACAACCCAATGTCTCATCACAATAAAATCATAGTACCCATGATAATGTACTAAAGATAAATGCGGAAGCAATAAATGATAAATTTCCTAGAGGTCATAAGACTTGGATCCCCCGCAGTAGTCCATTAACTCGATCTCATCTCATAGGCTACCTGAAAATGTTTATGGAACTACATCAGTATAAACTGATGAATGAAATCATGCATAGTACAATACAGTTCTAAAACAGGGGATACAATTAGTTTGTATAGATAATCATAACATGGCATGGTATATACAGTAATATCAAAAAGGGTACACATGTAACTCATCAATTCATTTCATTTCAACTCATTTCCTTTTCATTTCATTTCATTTCATTTATTTTCCTTTTCGAAAATAGAGATCTTTTCCTTTTTAATCATAAAATTGGACATCAGAGTTGTCCTCAATCATATATGAATCACAATAATATGGTAAAGGCGACATGCTCAATCAAGAGTGGGAATAATCAATCAGTGCAACAGAAATAAACTGTGCATATATAAGTGTCAATGTCACATCATAACTCGAGGCCTCTTGGCCATTGGATCCAATATCAAATATAGAGTCACCCGGGTTGGGGCCTGGGTTTGTTCCTTATACGATTCCAGTTAAGGTCACTGGACTCATCTGGGTTGTACCTTAACTGTTGAGTCAACTAGGGTCAACACGAGATTCAAACCGGTTATGTTCCCTAGTTGGCCAAAGTCATCTCCGTAGAGAGCTATCCCTTGGACTTTATTCATATCCCAAGAATTCTATCTCATGATTGCACCATATATAATAAATAATAACTTCTTTTCATTATCTTTTAAATTAATTATGCCATGACTCTGCAGAAGAGTATATCATACATTTTGTCTAAAACATTAAAATATATACATTTTTCTTTAAAATATTTATGTAAAGAGTTTGCATATGAAAGTATAAGTGAAAATATTTATGTAAAGAGTTTTCATAATAGAGTTTAATGGAAAATATTTAAAGCATGTATAACTTTCTTTTTCAATAATTTTTGGGGGATAATGGGATTTATTTTGAATGATATATAGCAAGAATTCACTCACCTCAAATCCAAGCTAATCTCTAAGCAACAATGGATGTAATAATCTCAACCTGATATGGTACAATAATACAAAATATTAAACGAGGCTAAAAAATAACTTAGAATTACCAAACGGTCTTCTAACCCATTTAATAATTCTGATTTGTGTTTATGGTATCAAATTAATCATCAGTTAATTCAATTTATCCTTTAAATAGATGCCCAAACAGGGCCTAAGCATTAGAATTAATTTTAGGAATTTTATTCAGTTTACTCAGACATTGAGTCGACACAGGTGGCTCCTGAGTCGACACAAAACATGTTCAAGGCATGCGTGAGTCGACACCACAAGGCTATGTGTCGACTCAAGGTGGTAGGTGGTCACGACATACCATGTGAGTCGACACACAGAGGCTGTGAGTCGACCCAAACCCTCCAGGTCAGTCATGAGTCGACACCACAGAGACTGTGGGTCGACCCACATGGTCTGTCAAGGTCTCAAAGTGGCAGTGGGTCGGTCAACTCATGGGGTCTATGAGTCGACCCAAGGTGGTCTCAGGTGTCAAGAGTTGATGCAAAAGGGCTGGTGTGAGACCCTTAGGCACAAAAGAGGCTCTGTGAGTCGACACACAGAGGCTGTGAGTCAACTCATAGGGCAAGACATAGGCACTGGGTCAACACAACATGGGTGTGAGTCGACACAAAAGGTGCAAGGGTCTCGGCATGGTCACATGTGTCGACCCAAAGGGATCTTGTGTCGACTCAAGGCAAGGGAGGCTCCATGAGTCGACTCAAGGAGGCCATGAGTCGACCCAAAAGAACGGGGTCCTTCACCTACGTCACTTGGGTCGACTGAACCATGGTCTGAGTCGACCCAAAAGCTCACAACAGCCATTAACGACACTGAAGATTGGATTTTTCTTGGTTTTCTTCTCCGTTTCTTCACTTTAATCATTATTTATGATATTTTATCATGGTTTAGGATGATCTAAGCATATTTTATTAGTTAATGATATCAAAATTTTATATAATTATTTTACGTTCATATGAATATATACCTGTTATGAAAATATATACATATACATACTGTCATATGTATATCCATTATCTAAGGCTCGTCTCTAATTCTAATAATGTAAATATGGCATTCATATTTTATTTTCATGCTTTGGTGATCTAATATTTAACTATTGTGACCTATTACATGATATACATATATGTATATATACATTGTATACTACTGTGAAAGAAAACAAAAACAGGGGTGTGATCTCCATACCTGGAATCACCTTAATGGTGAAGAAGACGAGGATGAAGAGGACGGTGATGGTCTTAGTGATCAATGCCCACGTCAGGCGGCGGTGACAATGGTGGTACACGGCTGTGATGGAGGATCACAGTTGTGACAATGTGGTTGCTGGAACAGATGGTCGTGAGAGAGAATAACGACTAAGAGAGAAAGAGATTGGGGTTCAGGGTTTTCGAAAGGGAGGGAGGCATCTCCATATGGTGGGGGGAAGGGCCACGAAATCAGGGATGGGATCCCTGATTTTCCTCCACTTTCCACAACTCACTCCCCCGAAAGGGCGATGGGTGTTGACTCATTCCAAAGTTAACATTCCAGCAGATGAAAACACCACAGCTGGCGTCCATCATCTTTTCCATTCCTTTCTTTATTTCTTTTTCCCTAAATTAACTTAACTAACTACCAATAAGATATTCCACTTATAGTTTAATTAGTTTTTAATTAAGTAATATTTCAGAACTTGTTTTTATTACTTTATTAAATCTTATATTTAATTAATTAATTCATTTGTTAATTAATTAAATACTTTATTTAATTAATAATTATTTTTAAAAATTTTAAATTTTTACCGGATTTTACAATCCAAACTACGTTTCCAAAGCTCACAACTTCTAGTACTTGGATTCTTCCCCTTTGTGTGTTACACCACACACAAAGATCAGTAGCAGGTGACTCACATTTACTTTTACAGTATGATGTAAAGTATGTTGATGTCAGAACATCAAGTAGTAGAGCTCTCTTATCAGAGCAGATGGTTACAATGATCACATGAAAAGAAATAGCTAAAAATAGAGTGATTAACAGATTTACTGGAATCGCTTTTTTTGGATTTTTGCAGAACTTCTCACAAGTTGATTGTAATATGACTGATGTCTCTTTGATGATTTTCGTATCAGACTAAGAGTTAGTGTATGAGAATGATGAATTCTTTGTTGTGTATATTGAGTTATGTCTGTAAGTTTTGTCTTCTCTGTGATCAATGATCCTTCTTTTTATAGCATTAGTAAACTAGCCGTTACTGCCTTTGAAATTCTGAATCATAATCTGATCTTCTTTCATAAATCAAGCAATAATCTTTTTGACTTGATCTCATTTGATTTGATCTGATCTTCATTTTGAATTTTGATCCTCAAAGAGCCGTTGCAATTCAAATCTTCTTTCTGATTTAGTGCTGAAACTTCCATCTGTTCTTCGCATAAAATCCCCAAATTTTTGTAATAGAATATTTCCTTGATTTGTTCCTCGAATCTTGGCGATCTGATTTGAAATTTTTTGAGATCATTTTTTATACCAAAATTGATCCTCTGTAATTTAAAATTGATCATTGTATCACGCTGAAAGTCAAACAAACTCTGCAAAAATCACGCATTGAGATCGCGCACTTATGTCGACTCACATTGGCTTATGTCAACCCAAGTTTCTCAAATCACGTGATCTGCTTGCTTTGTGTTGACCCAAGTAAAAAGGTGCCGACTCAAGTTCCTTATGTTTTGGCTGTATGTTGAGTCATGTACTGGTTGTGTCGACCCAAAATGCTTCAGCCTCTGTTTCTTATTTTAGACATCGGTTGTGTTTACTCATGTGGAGATGTGTATCGACTCAAATGGTTGATGCCTCTGTATCTTTGACAGGCCTTGACTTGTGTCAACTTATGTGAGGCGTGTGTCGACCCAAGTTGTCTTGTGTCGACTGAAATGTTGCATTGTGTCGACTCGGATCTTCTTTGTGTCGACTCATGTCCGTCTGATTACCAAAATACCAAATCGATGTCTCTGTTGTGTCGACTCAAAAGCCAATTGTGTCGACCCAAAAAGAAATAAAAGCTACCCAACTGATTTTCTTTAATTCAGAGCTTTAAGGTCCTATTTGGTATGATTCCTGAAACATCTTAACAACTTATTAACACATATGGTCAACCCCAATCATGGGTGTTAACCTTTTCAAAGACATTTAAATCCAGTTGAACTATTTTGATTTATCTATACAAATATAAAAACATTTAATCTTTAAGGCTTTGTTTGTTATCATTAAAATCAATTAATTCATTATAAAAACCTTGGTGCTAACAGATATCAATAAGAAGCTTCATTTGGGCTTTCAACTCCTCAAAATCAAAATGAGGGATGATGGAATGTGAAGAGCTAGAGGGTGGAGCTTGAGTAGATGGTAGATTCAGGGGAGGTTCTTGAGAAGAATATGAGTCTTGTGGTTGATCTGTGGAGGGTTGGTCTTGTGGTTGATTTATGGGAGGAAGAGAGGGTATAATGGCATGTTGGTTTAGATTTGGATCTTGGGGTGGATTTGGGTGTTGGGCAGCCTCTTGCTTGACCCAATGGTCATCAATCTCAATCAGTCGCATCCTTTTCATGGTGGACTTATTGTACATGTGGGTAGGGTAGAAAGGTATGGAAAGAGCATCTTTTTGGTTGACTTTGAAGAAGCTAATTTCCACCATGAAAAGAATGATTAGGTGGCCAAAGTCTATGGGTTCTTTGTGGATGATGCACCACATCACCATTAATTGTATAAAGTTTGTTGTCCCAAATATCAACCCAAAGGGGGGTGAATGGGTTGTTTTAGCAAACTTAGTATCTTTTCGAAAACTCTTTGATTTTATTAACAACTACTAAAAGAGATTAATAAAACACTATAAGTAAAGAGTGTAAGGAAAAGAGATACAAATAATATTTATAGTGGTTCGGTCTTCCCGACCTAATCCACTCCCCAAGAGCCTTGGGAT
>JAUTBS010205461.1:0-11702 GCA_032361285.1 Aequorea victoria | reverse complement strand
GAGCTTGAAGAGGCATTACTTGATTGTCTTAAAGTTATCAAAGAACAAAAATCTAAAATTAAATCTCTTGAGAAACAAAACATAGCTTTAAGTTCTAAAGTTGAGTTTTTAGAAAAAGAAAATGACAAACAAGCTTCTTTAGTTTCAACCAATCTTGAGGAAGAAAATATTTTATTAAAAACTAAGGTATATGACATGTATTAGTTTATTCAAACTTATGGTAGAACTGTTTAATTTTAACAAAAATATAGTTTGATCATCTATTGGTGTGATATTGATGTGTATTGGGACTTTATGAATGTCCAGGAGAAAGTCCTCTAAGGAGGTGACTCTGACCGACAGAGAAGAGACCAGTTTGATTCCGTGGTGACTCTAGCCGCTCAACGGTTCAAGGGATAGTTTGGGGTTTCCGGCGTCCTGAACTGGAATCGTCAGTGGGAAGAGACTCAGGCGCCATCCTATAGTGACCCCTATTCGATGTTGGATCCAACGGGCTGAGGCAACCTTGAAATATATATGTATTGGTATTTATTTATTATTATTGTTACACGGGACGTTGTTCCTGTGGCTGGTTTCCAATTTTATTACATGCTCACATCGTACACCATTACTATTATTATATTTGTTGGACATTCTTATGTCATTAGCATATGTTGATATGCACGGTTTTTTTATTATTGGACCTTATATTATCCTGTCAGATATTTTTGGGTAACTCGTCATATCAACAAGATCACAAGGAAAGAAAAGAATTTGAATGTTTTGAACTATCAGCTGTTGGATGAGTTGATCATCCCTTTTATCTATACTGTGTAGCTTTACCATGATATGTTCTGTTATCAGTTATTTTATCACCTATTTTAGAACTGTATTTTATTATGCGTACATCGTTCACCAGCATTGCTGATGGTGTTTTTACCTACATTTTTCAGGTTCTCGTGACGAGGCATGAGTTGAGTTTTGAGCTCTGCGGGGGATCCGGTCCACGACCTCTAGGATGCATATCATTATATTTATTGCTTCCGCATTTACATTAATCGAATCAGTTATTCATTTATTTATGGATTGTTGGATGATTCTTCATCTAGATGTTGGGCTGTTGTGCCCCTTTTTTTATTATGGTTTTGGTTGGGCAGCTTAGTCCCAAATGTTAAATAATGAATTTAATGGTTTAATTCAGTGAAAATGGTTTTATAATTAACATATAGTTGGCTAATTAACTGGATAGACTTTCTTGGTTCAGTGGGTTAAGGCCCATGATCCATGGCTAGTCACGACTCCAAACTTGGGATGTGACAGAGTTGGTATCAGAGCTCAAGTTTAAAACATAAGTTTAGATTCATGACCTTTGGGTCAACTCTGATACCAGAGTTGGTATCAGAGCATTAGTTTTAAAATAATCTGGATTCTAGATTGTACCATACCTGCATGCATCATTAATAGAGGTCGGGATCCCCGAAGTTCTTATTTATAGCTGACATACTTTATCTTATACTTGTTCATGATTGTGTGTTGTTTATCAGTGATATGGCTCATCCACGACGTAGTGTGGTTTCGAGGTACGCCTCTCCGGTGAACGCTCAAGAGGAGAATACCTCTGACGTTCTGCCTGTGACCCCGGTTGCTCCTGTAGGCCCCGCTGTTCCTGCAGCACCGACTGTTCTGGTAGCACCTGCTGCCCCTGTTGCTCCGTCTGCTGAGGGAGCTTATTAGGCTTTCCAAGCCTTTGCTAGTATGTTTGCTGGGCATTAGCCTCAGCAAAGGGTTGACCGACCGATGAGCTTAGACCAAGGCTTTATATTCGAGAAGTTCTTGAAGGCGCACCCACCGGCCTTTAAAGGATCCATTGATCCGGATGAAGCTGAGGATTGGATGTTGCAGATGGAGAAGATTTTTGACAGGCTGGGTTGTTCCGACGAGCAAAAAGTTTCTTTAGCAACGTATGTTCTGAGAGGGCAGACAGAACACTGGTGGCGCATGGTGAAACGCCAGTATGAAGGCAAAGAGCATGAGCTAACCTGGAAGAAGTTCCAAGAGGTTTTTGATGAGAAGTTTTATCTGGAGGCCATCAAGACTCAGAAATAGGTGGAGTTCCTGACTCTAGAACAGAATGGCATGACTGTGGCAGAATATGAGAGAAAGTTTGTAGAATTATCGAGATTTGCACTACATCATATGGCAAGGGAGAAAGACAATGTGATCCTGTCCGAGCGAGGACTTTGCCCGGCTATTAGCAGGGTTTCATTGTTTGAGGCGAAGACCATATCAGAAGTGGTGGCTAAGGTTTTGTTGGCCGAAAGGAGTCTTGACGAGGCGCAGAAGAGTAGAGAGCAGCAGCCCAAGAGGTCTCGGGATTCGAAACCTTCAGGCAGTAATTCTGGAGGCGGCAATCTAGCGAAGAGATTTTTCACTCAGAACCAGTCCCAGCCATGGATTGGTAATGGGTGACGATAGTAGAATCAGAGACCATGCAACCGTTGTGGGAAGACTCATTCTCGAGGGCACAATTGTGATGGTACACCTAAGAAGTGCTTCAACTGTGGCAAGTCGAGCCACATTTCCCCTGACTGCTGACAGAAGGGAACATGAGGGCAGCAAGGTTAGCCGCCTATTCAGTTTCAGAAGCCACTCGCGCTTATCAGTGGACCAGCTCTGGTCCAGTAGAGTCGCCAAGGAAATCAGCGGCCGCCCACTTTCAACAAAGCACCGAATCAGAATGCACCTACTCAGGGTCGTGTGTATGATCTTACACGCGAGGAGGCGGAGGTGTCACCTTCAGTGGTGAAAGGTATTATTGTTATATCATCTGTTCCTGCTAAAGCTTTGATAGATTCTGGATCTTCACACTCTTTTGTTACACCCGAGTTCTTGTTTCACTTGTCGCTTTTGGTTGAACCTCTGGATGTGGGATTATCTGTATCCACTCCTGTTGGGGACACGGTCTTTTTTCGGGAGATCTGTCATCTCGGAGTTGTTGAGTTGGAAGGGAAGTGCTTACTGGTGGAGCTTATCTCGCCTGAAATCTGGGATTTCAATGTAATTTTGGGAATTGATTGGCTTTTCAAGCACCATGCGACGATTGACTTCTATTACAAAAGGATTGTCTTCTGCATACCCGGACAGCCGAAGTTCTTCTTTCAGTGAGATATGGGAGTGTCTGATGTTCATGCGAATTGGATATCGAGAAAAGGTTGTGAAGGCCTTTTGGCTAGTGTTGTGGTTTCTAAGGCACCTGTGTTGAGCTTGGAGGAACTTTTCATTGTGAGGGAATTTTCGGACGTCTTCCCTGAGGATCTACCTGGTATTCCCCTTAGTTACGAGATTGAGTTCTCGATTGACCTTCTTCCTAGTACCGTGCCAATCTCTAAGGCACCGTACAGGATGGCACCGTTAGAGTTAAGGGAGCTGCAAGTTCAGCTGCAAGAATTGTTAGATAAGGGTTTCATCTGACCCAGTATTTCACCGTGGGGTGCTCCAGTTCTGTTTGAAGAAGAATGATGGTTCAATGCGATTGTGCATTGACTACACGAAGTTGAACAAGGTTACCATCAAGAATCGGTACCCTCTGTCGAGGATTGACGACTTGTTCGATCAGCTACAAGAAGCAAAGGTGTTTTCCAAGATTGACCTGCGGTCTGGTTATCACCAACTAAAGGTTAAAAAGGAGGACATCTCGAAAACTACTTTCAGGTTCCGTTACGGTCACTGCGAGTTTTTGGTTGTCTTTTGGCTTGACCAATGTTTAAAATCTAGTAATTTAAAAGAACATAATGACTCAAGTTCTTAATCCAAAACTATTCAAGTAATTAAGGGCTTAAACACGATTTACTTAATCCAAAATTTAAAAATGACTAAAACTCAAAATAAAAATTTAAATCCAAATATATATATATAATATATTATGAAGGTCCGGGTTCTCATAAACCCTAACCGGGGCAAAAACTCACCCAGCTTAGGTAAAGGAAAATTAAACCCTAGATAAATTTCTTGATAAACTCTAAAAACTCTAGTAATAAGACTCCATAAATCAAATTAATGAACTTATAGACTAAGAATAGAACTTAAGACTTGGAAAATATAGAAAAAAAATAATCCAACGAGTATACCTAGTCTTCAATAATTAATCAAGCAAATGAACAACAGAAAAGAGAAATTGTACGTTAGATCCCAAAATAGAAATTTAAGCCCAAGAACTCATGAACTAATTTAATAGGTCCAAATTAAAATTTAAAACCCTAATTAATAACTAATGACCCAATTAAATAAATAGTCCATAAAAATTTCAAAAGGCTCAAAAATAATTCAAAACTAAAATAGGGCCCACATCAAATTACTAATTATAATAAATAGAAAAAAGAATTATTTAAAGACCAAAATGCCCAAGGCCGGTTGTCCCTCCCCCCTCTAAGAGAGAATATTGGTTTGACATAAATAAAAAAAAAAGAATTTGTGATGTGACACTTCACCAAGTTTATAAGTTACCATTTCTTACACACTACCAAATTTCTCATAATTGGATACATATATAAAAAAATAAATATACACATAAATACACCTCATGAGAATAGAGAAGTTTCACATGACAATTTAAAAAATAAAAATGAAGGGAGAAAGACTTAAATAGGAAAATGATGAACATAAGAGAGGGACTTATAACAATAGGTTTTCTACCCAATTAAAATAGTCATTTCTCATGCACATACATAAATAGACATCCACACACACACATATATATGTATTTCATTAGAAGAAGAATACATGAAGGAACTAATTACGAAAAATAAATCAAGAGAGAATAGTAACATGATAAGACCTTAAGAAGATTTTTTTCCAAAAATCCCATTAGCTCATCATGAAAATTATTCTTTCAAGAAAGACTACCATCCTCCTTAAGTCATCGTGTACTCTTTTGAAAGATTTCCTTCCCAAAATTTCCATCATGCTTGAAGTGACTAAATTAGGGAAATTAGTAAAAGAAGAAGAATAATTCCATGACATGACTTTGGAAAGGTTTTCTTCCCAAGAACCCTAAATTAACTCATCATGGTTTCTTGGAAGATTTTCCAAATCTATTAAGGGACCATCATGAAAGACTTGACAATTTTTAAAAGAAAAATAAAAGGAAAAGAAAACGATTCATGAGGTGACTTTAGATGATTTTTCACACAACCTCATGCCTATATAAACAAACTCATTCCAAGCACTTAAACATTTTTATCCACACTCCCAAACCACCATGAGGAATTTGGCCAAGAAGGAGAACAAAGGGAAGAGAAGAAAAGGAAAAAACGAAAGGGAAGAAAAATGAAGGAAGAAGAAAAGAAGAAAATGAGGAAGAAACTAAAGCTAAGTCCTTGTATCTTTAGACCAAGATCAATCATGTAAGAAACTTTTTACAACTCTTCACTTCTCTCCTAATATCATATTCTTAATTATATCCCTCTCTAAGATAAAAGAAGTAAGAATAAGAATAAAGATGAACCAAGAAAATAAGAAAGAAAAGTAAGGAATCTTGTTTTAGGAAAACTCCCAATGATCTAAAAGAAGGAAAATTAATGTAAAAGATGATTCGTATCTTATGATGTACCTATTTGTGTTTCTATTTTGTGCTTAGACAAGCCTTGAATGTGCTAAAATAGGAGATGTGTGATGTTAGTGTAAGAATGTTGAGTTTTTCTCAAAATAGTGTAGTTTTTAGGTCACCTTAAGAGTTTTTGTGGTAAGCAAAACTCTTCAAAATTAAAACATGTTTCAAACAGAGTTACTATACGATTTCTTGAGTGTGTGTAATTTTTGATTGGACTCAAAAATATATTTTTGAACCCCTATGCCATTTTTTGAACTCTTTGTGACAGTGAGACAACAAAACAATCAACTTTAAATATTTATAAAACATTCCAGAAAACTTTTATTGATATGAGCCATATATAAAAAGAAAGGTATATGGGTGTAGGTTCACTCAAAATTTATAAAATCCATTTTTGTTTGGTTGATTTTGAGACATTCTATTTTTTCCAAACAGATCCCTTTTTTGACAGAAACGTTCCCACGAATTTTTAGCCACCTTTATGATTACAACCCATTCTTGGGTTCTTCATAAAAAGTCTAGGTAACATAGTAATATAGGTCTCTATAAGGTTTCAGAGTTTTACAGTGAGGTTTAGTATTTGTAACGTATTTTTGAAGTACCGTGGCAGAATCAAGAAATCTGTATTTTTATGATAAGTCTTGTGTTTAAGCCTTAACCTACTCCTATGACATGTTTGTTTCATTTCAATATCATCCATGATTATTAATGAGCTTATATAACTATGAAAAGTGTTTTATGACCCTTAGACTTGTGACATAAACATTTATCATGCATAGCCTAAGTCTTGGGTTGGAATTTCCACCTTGTGTTTAGCTTAGTTAGGGTTGGTTCCTTGATGTAACTTTGATGTATTGAACAAGTTCACAGGGTTTGTGACTTGAGTATATTCTTCTTATTGGATTGGGTTGGTTTTCCCTTCCATGATGTAACCTTGTAATGGGTTTGATTGTTATTTTGGTGCACCGAGTCTGACTTATAAACTTAACACGGGCCACTTCATCAGGACTCGTTAGAGTGGTGGTAATGGAGCATAGTCGACAATGAACTGAGTTCGGACTTTTAGCCTGGCTGAACCCCACACCCCTAGGGGCATTCATGAACTAGTGGAGTACGTAACTTGCTACAGGTCATAGTGTGACAAGGCGGGTCCTAAGATTGGTTCTGGTTGGGGGCTCGTATGAACCGGTTGGGTATTTAACCTGCTATGAGTCATAGGCAACCCATGGGGAACTAGATCGTGATACTCTGGGTGTTTTCTTGCAGAAGTCGTGGAAAGTCTAACGATCGATTCAAATCGAGGACTCGTATGAACCAACTGGGTATCTAACTCGCTGTAAGTCATAGTGCTACCTATGGGGAATCAGATCGAAATGACTTGTCTCTTCGGGTTGTGTGATCTTTTCGGCATTAAAGGAATCCTTGTCGTGATCAGAATTTTGTCAACATGCATAATCATACATTGTTATAAGTATGCTGCTATGTATTATGTGTTAGAAGGGTAGGGTTTTGGGGGTTTCTTTTTGAGTTTTGCAGCTCATGACATTTCATGTCAGGTAATGAAGATGAAACGATAGCAGAAGGACTCAGAGAGGAATGCGTAGATCTATGGCCCACATGATAGTGCGGCGGCTGTGTAGTGACCGTAAATTAATTGTTGGATTAAAGAGATTTAATTACTTTGTAGACAAATAATTAAGCAATAATACATATTATATTATTAATATTATACAATATTCAACAACCACTTTAAGACAAAACCCTTAATTCAAAATTGATATAAAACAAAAAAATGTTTCTAGTTTATTATAAACAAACCAAACAAGACATCTTTGTTTTCTTTTATAACTTTCCTCCTGCACACCCAAAACAAACACAGTTTTTTTTCTTCCCCTTTTCTTTTTCCACTATCGGGTTCCCTTTCACCAGTCATCGTCACAGATCATCATTACCGTACTCCACCACCGGTGTCTATCATCGCCGATCACCGAGCTCCTCATCACCACCGACCACCTCTGCTCCGACGAGAAGAGAGAGAGAGACCACGGGAGAGAGAGAGATCGCGAGTGAGAGAGAGCGAATCACCGAGAGAGAGAGAGAGAGAGAGACCACCAAGGGTGATGACGACAGCACACTCTCATCGGCGTTGACTTTTCACTGGCGTCGAGTTTTCATCGCCAATCGTCGAGATCCATACCGTCGCCGGTCGTTTGCCACACGCTATCACCAATTCCCTTGCTGGTGTTGCCACTATCATCCGACATTGACCTCCCTCCTGAGCTCCGATCTACCAGCACCAAACCTCCTCGAGCTCTAATCATCCATCAGAGGCGTCGATTGTTGGTATCCTCCTCCCCGATATGCTTCCTCTCTCTGGCGTAGACTTCGTTGAAAGCTCACTGAGGGCATAGCTTAGTCACCGGACGACGCAGATCGGCGACATCCACCATCGCCGGCGTCGATCGCAAATCGTGTTTTTGGATCGATGAACAAAGTGTTGAGGTATGTTAACGGATAGTGCTATTTCCTCTCAGATTTAATTATTTACGATGAATTTATTTAGATTTCAGATTTAATTGTTTTAAAACTAATAATTAAGTGATGATCATGTATGAGGTAGTGTACAAGAAGAAGTTAGATTGATGAAGCACGAATGACTTTGGGTGGGGTTGCTTGCGAGTTGATGATCAACGAGATGGTTAGAGACTCAAACAGCTTGCTCTCTCGCGACTAAGTTAAATCGAAGTGTTAAGTGAAATTGGTAATTTCAAACCCTATCAGGTAGGGACTTATGCTTATTGTAGCTTACAATTGTGATGTATGAATGTAAATATATTTTTTCATATTTGAGCTACATGTAAATCTCTTTTATGCATGAAAAAGCTCTCGTTATGCATGGTTGACATGGGATATATATATGTATGAGATAAAAACATGGAAATCAACGAAAGTATTTTTATAATGTATAAAACACTTTAGCGTAAAGTGGAACAATTGTTTTTGAATGGCCGTGAGGGATGTCTTGATATCTATTGACACCTAAGATGTGAGTGAGACCGTTGATTGGTTATACGAGTTCTAGGTTCACTGCACAGGTGGGTTCCTATACCCGAGAGGTTAATGCCTTAAAAATAGGATCGGGTACAACTCACTAGTGCGTGGATTGCCTAGGTGAGTTGGGAGTTCCAGGTGCACTGTCATTAGGGCACATAAGTCTAATGATAAGGGATGACTGACACTAGGACACACAAGCCTAGTGGTCAGGGATATTTGTCAACTCTCTTAGATGTGTCATACCTCATTGGCGACTGATGTGAATTGAGTAACCAACGAATAGTAATGGAAATGAAAGAGGAATTGTGGAAATTGAATGGATAAAAGTAGTGGAACTTGATATACATTCATCATATCATATCATACGTTATAGTTCATTTTGGGCATTACAGTTGGCTTATTTTTCATCTATTTTGACTTATGTTTTATCTATTTAGTTCATGCTTAGAGTTGTTTGTTATTATGAGTTTTGACCCCTCTGATTTGTTTATATTGTTGGACATTCTAGGTACACACAGTTGACTTCGGAGCTATACTTTTAGAGTAGTTATCAAAGCATCCGTTGGTGTTCTTCTAGTTTTTAATTTATTTGGGTGATGTAGGCCATAAGGTCAAAGTTTAATTTTATTATGCATTGTATTGCGTTTAAGTTATATGTTGTTTGACGGAGGTTGTATGCGTGTATGTGAAGAAGGAAGAAATTCCTGTGGCCTGTAGTTTAGAATTATGTATTGTTGAGATCCAGACGGAACCTAAGTATATATTCTCTGTTTCTTTCCAAGTTGATTTAGAGACGGTTGAACCGTCTGGATTATCCAAAAAATAAAGGAGACTCTACTGAAATTTTTAAAAAAATCTATACTTAGATTATTTTTCTAGAAACTATCCATGTTATATTATCAAGACTTTTTCCAAACTTTTCTATCTACAAGTATTTTGATAACGTCAAGAAAAATGGTTGTTAGCAAATAAGAGAATTTCTACATAATTTGGTTAAGATGAGACCTTATGAAAATCTAGTCGTCTCTTTCGGGTCTCATGTCCACTTCAGGAAATCTGGGGCGTGACAGATTAGATATCACATAGTTTAACTCTGAAAATCTAGTCGTCTCTTTCGGGTCTCATGTCCGCTTCAGGCAATTTCTGTCAAATTTTGGACGGAGGTTAGGAATTGGGACACATTGAAAGAAATCACATAGTTTAAGCCTTTAAGGATTAAATTGAAGGGAAAAAAATTACTTGCAAGGACGAAAATGGGGAAACCTTAATACTTAGGGGGTTGAAGTCTAATTTACCCTGAAATTTTAATATGTATTATAGTTTCATTACATCAGCAGGAACTCCCCCCCACCCTCGAGGTGAACTACTTTTCTTTGACCTTTAGCATATTAAGTTCGTTAGAAGCAAAGTTCAGTGAAACAGATGGAATTTGATTGCAATTTCTACCATCCCATGGATGGAATTCTGATCTTCTGAGTGTCAATGCCATCTACCAAGATATAACATTCTGCATTTCATCACCACGATCAAAGGGCGAAAAAAAATGCAGGATCTTGACCTGTGATGTCATCAATTTTTCTTGGGTTAATTTTTCTGAAATATTGCTTGTATGAGATCTTTCTACTTCTGATTTGTGTATAGCATAACGGAGTCGGAGTCTGTGTGTTTCCAGGTTTGAGAGGGAAAGAACATGCCCTCTGTGCAGGGCTTTGGTGAAACCTGCAGATCTCAGATCATTCGGAGATGGATCGACTAGTCTGTTTTTTCAGTTATTCTAAGATCAACTACTTGAATAACACGCGGGGAGTTATTATGCTTTGAAGTTTAAATCATTCCTCAAAGCAGCCGTCTCCTTATGCCAACAGTGCAGGTAAATCTTATGTGATCCTGCTCTGGAAATTAGACAGAGGTAGCTGGATGGAACTGCGCTGGTTATGTTCATATGTTGTATTGATAAGGTTAAGCGTTTGTGATGATGGGTCCGGTTCGGGTCCTTTGAGCTATATATATAACAAAGTTACTTTGAATTTTTCATCAAGTTATTGTCCAAAAACTTGAATTTTCCAAAGTTATTATTGTCCAGCAATATCTACCACTCTGCATTTTCCATAAATGGAAGTATTTGAACTAATCTTTCTTTACTTATTTGAAATTATTAGTTCATAATAAAGTGATTAGAAAATAGCTTTTTTATCATTTTTTTTTTTACTTTTACCGATTACTATTTGTCAAGACAAGCTGAAAAGGTAAAATAAATAATTAATAAAAAAGTATAGAAAAATAAAAATAAAATCAATAAGTTAGTTTTATGTCGATTTTAGTGAATTGTATTTATTTTTTAATTTTTTTGATTTCTCTAATCAAGATGAAGAAGGATGGTTGATTGTGTGCACTGTCATTAGAGACGGTTGATTGGGTGCACTGTCATTAGAGACGGTTGATTGTGTGTTGATTGAGATCCAGGCGGAGCCTGAGTATAATTATTATTCTTTCCAGGTTAAGTTAGATTCCTTCATTATCGGGTTAAGAGGAGACCTTATGAAAATCTAGTCGTCTCTTTCGGGTCTCATGTCCGCTTCAGGAAATCTGGGGCGTGACAGATTAGATATCTTACACTGCTTCATTTACGACTTGGTTGACAACTTAAAGTTTTGGAATATTTTGATTTTGTTGGGTTGTTTTTTAGTCATTAGGGCACATAGTCCTAGTGATAAGGGATGTCTGACACTAGGGCACACATGCTAGTGTTCAGGGATGTTTGTCTACTCTCTTAGATGTGTCATACCTCATTGGCAAAGGATTGGATTGATTAATGGATTGATTAATCAATGAATGTAAATGTGAATAGAAATGGAAATGGAATTGGAATTGGAATTGGAATTGGAAATAGAAAAAGCAATAGAAATAGAAATGGAAATGGAATTGGAATTGGAATTGGAATTGGAAATGGAAATGGAAATGAAAAGGAAATGGAAAAGAAAAAAGAATTATGGAACTTGACATACATTCATCGCATCATATCATACATGACACTTTATTTTGAGCATCACAGTTGGCTTAT
>JAUTBS010205351.1:0-11703 GCA_032361285.1 Aequorea victoria | reverse complement strand
TTAAATTAGTTTGTCGCGGAATTAAGGTACAACTGAGACTAAATTATTTTTAGCGACAACTCATTTAGTCTCCAAAAATTTTTAGTGACAAGGTATTAGCAACCAACGTGGCGACTAAAAACTTTAATCGCCAAAACATTATAGTGACTAAAAATTGGACTTAGGCGACTAAAAAATTTAGTCGCAAAATGTGCATTTTCTTGTAGTGTTCATTGGAAAGTGAGCAGTAGTCTCAACCTTTTTCATCCCTTTTGATAGTAATTCGTTCGAAAGTGAACAGTAGTCTCAACATTTTCTAACCCCTTTCGTAGTAATCCATTGGAAAGTGATCATTAATCTCAACCTTTTCCAGCTCCTTTGGTAGTAATCTGTTGGGAAGTGAGCAATAGTCTCAATATTTTCCATCTATTTCGGCAGTATTCTGTTGGGAAGTGAGCAATAGTCTCAACCTTCTCCATCCCCTTCGATAGTAATTCATTAGGAAGTGAGCAGTATTCTCAACCTTTTTCATCCTCTTCGCTAGTAATTCGTTGGAAAATGAGTAGTAATCTCAGATCTTTTCCAACCCCGTTCAGTAGTAATCCATTGGAAAGTGAGCAGTAATCTCAACCTTGTCCAACCCCTTTGGTAGTAACCAGTTGGGAAGTGAGCAGTAGTCTTAACCTTTTTCAGCCCATTTAGTAGTAATCTGTAGTGAGCAGCACATAGTCTCAACCCTTTCTAGCCCCTTTGGTAGTAATCATTTAGAAAGTGAGCAATAGTTTCAACCTTTTCTAGCCCCTTTGATAGTAATCCGTGTTATTCAAGGAATGATCATAGAGGGGGATGAATAGGATCTTTTTTTTAAAAAATATGTTTAAAAACTATTTAAACAATATACGATGAGCAAACAATATATATAATTACAAACAGATAATATGAAGAGAAAGAGATAGAGAAAGAGATAACACCGCTGTTTTTATAGTAGTTCGCCTATCCCAGCCTACGTCCACCCGTCAAGCTTTCGTTAAGATTTTTTACAATCTGAGAGTACTTACGGGTGTGCTTCAAACTTTTTATAAAGAATCACCAAGTTGTGTTTCAAAGCCACTAAGCTTCTAGCACATGTGCTTTTACTTCAGTTTCTTACAAGAGACTCACCAAGCTGTGTTTCAAAACCTCCAAGCTTCTAGCACTTGTGATCTTTGCTCAAGCCTTTTTCAAAGACTCACTAAGCTGCGTTTCAAAGCCTCCAAGCTTCTAGCACTTGTGATCTTTCTTTTTGTATGCTATACCACACACAAATAATAGTACAGGGTGACTCACCCTTACTTTTACAATAATTTTGAAGGTTATTTATTTCACAAATAATGATAGAAACACTCTCTGAGAAGAGTAAATTTTTGCACTATCACACTAAAAAAAACATAGGAGCAAGATGATGAACAGTAACTGCTAGAGCTTTTCTGAATAGTAGATGAGATAATCTAATTTTAATCTTAAATGATTGATATTCAGATTTGCTCTCTTTTCTTTTTTTGGTTTCTCTCTTTGAGTGAGTCATTGATAGCTTTTCTTTTCTAATCAGGTCTAGTCTGTTCTGGTTTATCGAGAGATTTGATAATCATATCTTTATATAGATTTGGGCTTCTAGTGTATCTTGATATAAATCTTGGCATTTAATGTTCTTGATACTCAGAAGTGATTCTCATGATTTGTAATCCTCATTTATCAATGTCTTCTTTTGGACTGATTGGTAATCAATTCCTCATTCAAATTCAAATTTGAATATAGTCATTGTAAATCAGATCTTGATATTTACTGTTCTAATACTCAAAAACGATTGATGCAATCTTTGATCCATTTGTCAACAATTTGCCATATCTTCTTTGAATTGATTTGAAAACAAATCTCCATATAAATTCGTGCTTCAATATGGTCACTGCAGATCAGATCTTAATTTTTAATACTCTGAGATACCGTTGCAAATTCTCATGATTCGCGCTAAAATTTGCTAATTTTGCACTTTTGGGTCAACTCATAGTGAGCTTGTGTTGACTCAAATGCCTTAGGAAAGAATTCTGCGCCAGTGGGTCGACTCACAATATTTCTGGGTTGACTCAAAGTGAGGTGGTCTCGGTTCTTTAACAGTCATTTGTCAGTGGGTCGACTCGTGACGTCTCTGGGTCGACTCATAGTGAGGTGGTCTCGGTTCTTTAACAGAATGTCGCTAGTGGGTCGACTCATGATGTCAATGGATCAACTCACAATGAGTATCTGTCTTGAGTTAATGCTTTGGGTCGAGTTTGACTACTTTGTGTCAGCTCATACGTGCTTGAGTCAACTCATCATTGCCTTGGGTCGACTCACAGTTGGTCTCTGTGAATATACTGAGTGATGAGCACGTTGGGTCGACTTATGAAGTCCTTTGGATCGGCTCATGATATAACTTTAGGCGTTGAGTCGAGGTATGGGTTGAGACATATCAGCTCATGAACTTGGACATGGACTTGGGTCGACTCACGATGAATGTGGGTCGACTCATGATCGTGTTTGAGAGAGATCACGAGAACTGCATTGTTTGGGTCGACTCATGGTCGCGTCTAAGAGAATATTGCAGGAGATACCGAAAGTGTTGCCTTTTGGGTCAACTCATGGCTTGATGTGGGTCGACTCACATGCTCGAAAAATCACTGAAAAACTTCTATCTTGATTTTGTGATAAGGTTTTGTTTGAGAAATATTTTAATAATTTTATAATCATTTTAACATTTGTTTTAATATCTGAAATCAATTCAAATATTATTAAATACAATATCAACCCAATCATGGGTGTTAACCATTAAATAACCATTTGGATTATTTGAAGATTGATTTAAGAATATGTAATAAAAAAATTTCAAAACATTATTTAAATGATAAATTATTTTATCTTATCAATACTTTATTTGATATCATTTAAATCATTCACATGATTTATGTAAAACTCGGGGCTTACAAAAACTCCTCTTTTTAACTTTCTAAAAGTTTTATTTGTTATCATTAAAATTAATATACAATTTATTAAACCTTGGGTTTAAGAGTTAGGTCTTGAGTTATTAGGTTTTAAAGATTCATATTTGGGGTTATAGCTCAAGTTGGTGAACTTATTTTTAAGTTGAAAAAGTCTTAAATATTTCTTTTTGTTAATCGAATCTCCTTTTATTTTTTTCAACTTCCTAGCTTTTTGTTTTTTGATAATTTCTCACTTACGTGTTAATATCTTTTTTTATACATGTTTCACAATTTTGAGGTTTTACAACATTAATATGTGGATGTGTTGGATTAATTATTCTGTTTTTTTTTTGAAAGTTACATTGTATAAGTTCACATAAAATGGAAATGAATTTATTGTCATGTTGAAATACAATTATGCTATATTGGAAGATATGTAAAATTATATTATATATATTTATTCGCGATTACATAATCGAAGTAGGTTTATCGTCATATTAAAATGAATATTTTATTGTATAAACAGACATTAATTTTTTGAAATTAATGTGGAAATGTGTTGTAAGATTACAAAATAATTTATTATCTAGTAACATTTTTTGTGAAATAGTGTATATATATAATACATTTTCAAATAGGAGGTGGGGAGTTCAAGCCTTGTTACATGCATAGTGTGGGAATGGGAGTTAGTGGGTGTATACTTGTGACAAAATATGTTGGAGTCGGAGTAGGTGTGTACATTTGCGAAGAAATTTTTTGCCGCACATTATATTTATTTGCGACAAAATATTTTGTCGCCCGTAAAATCTACTTAGGACGAAATGTTGTCACCCATTACATTTTTATTAACGATAAACTTTATTGTCACTAGTTAATGATTTTGCGACAATTTATTTCATCACGAATCATTGTAATCAATTTAATTATTATAATTTTGCGACGAAATTAGTTGTCACCAATTCTTTTCTTTGTGACAAGAAAACTTGTCGCAATTTATATTGTTTGCGAGTAAATGTTTTGTCACTTATTCGTTCTATGCAAAATGTATTTTTATCTTTTTGTGACGAAATACTATTTGCAACAAGAAATTTCATTGTTAACTATTAACTTTTTGTGATGAAAAACTATTTGCAATGATATATTTCGTTGCTAAAGATTATCCTTTTTATGATAAAATATTACTTGCAATGATATATTTTGTCGCTGAAGAGTAAAGAATTCGTCGCAATTGTAAGAGATTTTGTGAGAAATTACGATTTTTTTGTCACAAAAGATCAAATCTTTATCGATGAACTAAGTTTTCGTCATAAGGTACTTTCTACGATGATCCTTTAGAGACGAAAGTGGGTAGAATGTGTTTTCGTCACGAAATACATTAACGAGAAAATACTTAAATTTAGAAATAAAATTAATTCATCATGAATAACTAAATTTGTTGTAGTGTGATAGAACAAGTTATTCGCATCTTTGAAGGAAAGAAAAATCACAAGAGTAAACTGAAGAAAAGAAATAATGAATGAAAGATCCTAAAATGTAATTGACGTGTAATAGGTCGTTCAGTGGGAAAAATAATAAAAGAAAAATTTATCGAGGGGTCCCATTTTAAATAGTTGTCTACCAACAGGTCTCATTTCATAACTAGTAACCCATTCTAATACCAATTACCGAAACTACCCCTAATTACAACTCACGCTTCGCGCGAACGTTCCCATACGAAATGTTGCCAAACACTGAACTAACACCCCGATCTCCGGAAACCCCCAAATTTGAAGCTCGATTCATTCGGTTACCAAAAAATAAGAAGCGAATATACAACAAAAAATCTTCTGAAGTCAAAGGGGGAGAACAAAGCATTCGGAGACGATGAAGGTTAAACGTAAGTCGTTCTTCCATCTATCATCACCCAAACATCCATAACCACATTTATTCTTCATCACATCTGATTATTCTCGTCCCTCTCATTCTTCTCATTGTTCGTATTCGATCACACTGATTTTCGAACCCTAACTTCAATGTTTTGTCTCATTCTCGTTGACGAACTCTGATTTTCCATTAATGGGGAATATCAGTGCTGTGTGTAAGGATTATTAAAAATGAAAATTTTAGGTCATCGTGAATATGAGAACTTCTGAAAATACCATTAAATGGAAATTTTGATATATGCGTCACTCCTCACCACAATGAGAATTTTGATAATGACTGAAATGAGGATTTTGTGAATAGAGGGCATATGATATCTGTTTTGAACCATTGTATCAGACAAATATTCTCATTTTATTCGCCCTGTCCAAATTTCTCATGTTCTCAAAGTTCTGATGTTCACATTTGGTCTTGAGAGAAATGAGAATTTTGGTATTGAACAAAATGAGCATTTTGATAATGACCGAAATGAGAATTTTGTTAATAGGGGGCATATGATATATGTTTTGAACCATTGTATCAGACAAACATTCTCATTTTGTTGCTGGTAAAATGAGAATTTTAAATTATTTCATGTACCATGTACCAAATTTCTCATTCCATGTACTAAAATTCTCATTTGTCCTTACTGTCATTCCCTTGGTAAGTTTTATAATCTCGTTTGCTATAATCCTTATTCGTTTCATAAAGAACAAAATTCGCATTTTTTTCAAGATAGAAATTCTCGTTTCTTGGTCTATCTAAAACTCTCGTACCGTTAATAACAAACTTCTCATTATCGTCATGTCTCATATTCCCACCATGAGTAAAATTCTCATTTCATTCATTAACAAAATTCTCATTTTGGAAATGAGTGATAAAGATAGCCAATTATCATCTGTCATGTCCAATGTTCTCATATTCAAAATTTCTCATTTTCTCAAACAACAAAATTCTCATTTTAAGAATGAGGACTACCGAGGTCAAATTCATCCTTTCAATATTCTCATTTTCTGAAAGATCAAAATTCTCATTTCATTTGGCCCTTACACATCTCTCATATACAAACATGACCAAAATTCTCATTATGTCGAAGACCAAAATTCTCAATTTTGCTAAAAACCACACTACTTCCCATCATACCAGTATCCTCATTACTCAACACTAACATTATCTCGATGACCTATGTGTAATTACTCCTTTTACAGTCGGTACTAAGAGACTGCTGTTGACAACTTCACTGTTAGACACTGCAAATGAAGCTACACCATCTAGAAAGAAATTGCGCACAGATGTACTAGAAGCCCAAAAGCAGACCCCAACAAAAGTGAAACAAAGCTACACGTCATATAGGTCCAACTTGAATGGCATTATAAAGATTTTTAGCAGCATACAACTACGGCCTGCCCATGTCGATGCACTGAAGAAAACACCATTCTGGATTTTGTTGAATTGCCTCATGCAAAAAAAGTTATCTGCCCAAAAATGCAGGAAGTATGATGCTGTTGTTGTCAAAATCATACAGACATACGATCCAAACTTGGATGGCTTCGTCATTGGTGGGAAATTAGTTTCCTTGACAGCACACGAAATTAAGTTGATCTTTGGTATTTCCTGTGGAGACAGCCAACTAAACTTGTCATACGGCAATAAGCAGACGACAACATTCATACGCCGACGATCTATAATAGGTGGTAGATTGACGGCACCCATCATGAAGACTCTTCTTGATGGATTAATCAATAGTGACTGTCAGGCAGATGTAAAGGATGTTACAAAAATATTGTGCATGTACTTATGTCTCACCCTCTTTTTCTCAATGACGGGAACAACTATTGGGTTCTCATATCTTGATTATATGGAGGATTTACATGCTATTGCCAGATACGATTGGGCTCAAGCAATACACAGTGCACTGATGACATCATTGAGAAACAACTACCAAACACCGCACAAAGTTACAGGGTGTGTCATGGCACTGTTGGTAAGTACATCAATATACTCATATTTAATGAGCATTTTAATTTATTTCAATTCAGTTACAATGAGAATTTTGTTGCTGATGTCTAACACACCGTACATGACAATCCAGTGTTGATTTTGTGAGCACACATCTATCATTGAACCAGATACTCATGATGCATTTCCAAGATTATTAAAATGTGATCTGCCAAAAATAGAGATACGAGTAAGAGAACTATCGCTCAACACAATGGAAAAGAAGAAAGTAAGAAAATTAACATTTTTTGAAGTATAAACAATATCCTCATGTCTGCATTATGAACAAAATTCTTATTTTTTTTACAAATACAATTCTCATTTTATACAGTACACCCAAATTCTCATTTCAGTCTATAACAAAATTCTCATTTTACTACTTTTACAAAATTTTTATTTTTGAATTGCACTAAATTTCTCATTTCTGGGCAAACTTCTACGAAACTTACACCAAACTGAGAATTTTATGATATACACATTGTGAAAATTTACAAAATGAGTGTTTTGTTTGCAGTAAAATGAGAAATTTAGTTGTTCTCTTTAAACAAATGAGAAATTTGGTCATGAAAATGAGAATTTTGGTCTAGAGGGAAACGAGAATTTAGTTCTGGTCTGTATGAAAATGAAAAATTTGATCATTGATAAAATGTGAATATTGATCTTAGTAAAATTCTCATTTCTCCATCAACAAATACATACTATGCATAAAATATATGTAACTCTTATGTAGGTGAGTCGTCGTCATCTAGAGCCAACACTTTATGAGCAAATGCAAATGATGAGGAGGGTGATGAAAAAGAAAGATAAAGATGCGCGAGCTGTGGTGCATGCATCAACAGCGGATCATGACGCAACCGACCCAGTTGTAGAAGGTCTGACTGAGAAATAACATGAAGTATTGGACCAAGTCTGCAGCACAGTTAACATTTTGGGTTATGGCGCAGATGCAGATACGGATATAATACAACAGGCCACTCAAGTAAATGATGATAGAATGACAGCAATTGTCCTTCACAAAGAAAATGTTGCACTCAAAGAAAAAATTGCCACTTTACAACAAGAAAATGATGGCCTTCAACAAGCACTTGTTCAATAAACAACCACAATAACTGAGCTTCAGTATGTGGCCTCCACACAAAATGAGAAATTGATTGCCTTAAATGAAACAATCAATTAACGGTATGATCTTGTTCATAAGGTGGAAAAAATGGGAATTGACATCATCAACCTCAACAACATCATTGATGTGTTAAGGACAGAAGCCTCAATTCTGAGAACAAAACTTAAAGAAACAGAGGTGCATGTAATAACCCAGGCAATCAAAAATAAGAGTGATCAGCCCCGATTAATAAATTCTATGATAAAAAAAATAAAGATAAAAAGCAGAAAAGCAAAGAAAATGCCAGACTACCAGTACAGCCAAGGGAAGGGCAAGAAACAGAAGAAATGTGATCAACCTCCTGCTGCACCTCTGGTGGTGGAAGTTGAGACACATGTCGAGCTACCAAAAATTAAACAAAAACTCAAACCACTCACGCTAGCACAGAGGAGGCCTGTCTACGCACAGTTGCCAAAAGAAGATCAGAGAACAATAACAACCATATGGAGGAAGGAGAGATACGAGTATGTTTTTAATTTAACATATATGTCAAAAATAAACATAACTGCTAGTGAAACTAACTATTCATATTTCGTACAGTGCATGCGTGTGGTCGGGGAGCCACGACTTCAATTGTGTGTTTATTGAAGATATCAGATCGCTAATAACAGAGGGTGAAATAAGCAACACCGTAAGTAAATTTATCATTTCAATACCAAATTTCTCATTTATTTGAAGACCAAAATTCTCATTTATTTGAAGACCAAAATTCTCATTTGTTTGCATGACCATAGCTCTAATTCTTTACTAGACCAATATTCACATTTTATCAATGACCAAATTTCTCATTTTCATAAAGAACAGAACTAAATTCTCATTTTTCTCAAGACCAAATTTCTCATTTGATTGCATGACCGTAGCTCTGATTTTTTACTACACAATTTCTCATTTTAACTATGACTATATTTCTCATTTTCATAAAGAACATGACTAAATTCTCATTTCCCTCAAGATCAAATTTCTCATTTGTTTGCATGACCGTAACTCTGATTTTTTACTAGAACAAGTTTCTCATTTTAACTATGACCAAATTTCTCATTTTCATAAAGACCATAACTAAATTTCTCATTTCTTTCATGAACAAACTTCTCATTTTCATAAACTTCTGAAGATGCTTATAGAAACATTCTCATTTCCATAAGCCGAATGAGAAACATCAGTATATTAATTACCCTTCTAACTTCTCGTATTTTGTTACATCAATACTAGGTAATCGATGCTTATGCTGAAATACTCGACAAAGAACAAGATGAGGCTACGGCGTTAGCTTTTGAACAAACACAGGCGTTGATGGAAAGAACTTACATCTTCTCGGGACTGACATTAGTAAGACACATGACATAAACTCGTCAATCAACTTTTACATACAACTTATTTGTGTCTGACGTGTAATCCCTCTTTAATAGAAAATGATTCACGGAAAAAGTAGAGAAGTAAGAACTAAAACTCTCGAAAAGCCAATGCGCGAGGCAATGATGTATCAGCATTTATTATTCCCTCTCCACAACTCAAACCACTGGACAATAGTGGTGGTAAATACAGAGACGGGAGTGTGGACTCATTACAACTCCTTGAAGCCTCATGGTCAAGATGCCCATCTTGCAATGGCGCAAACTTTGGTGAGATGCTCGAATATATTTTACACTTCTTTCCATCCAATCTCACCGTAACCCACCTGTAATTTTGTCTCCACGAAAAAATTATCTCGATCAGTTCTACAAGAATTCACTAAATGAGGATTTTGATCCCGATATACTTAACCAAAAGATGGTTTCAGTGCCCCATAGTCCACAGCAAGAATCGGGCACGTAAGTATACAAAATTTAAAATATATATGTTTTAAATAATATATACATGCCTACTGACAGCTACTTACTACAACTATCGTATTTGCGAAGGTTGGATTACGGGATAATTATCTGCTACATAATGCGACAATTTATCAAACATGAGAATGTGAAGACTAAATTATCAAAAGAAGACTGCAGGAAGTTTAGAGGAGACATCATACACGCATTTTTCAACGACAGGATAAGGACATGGAGGCCAGATGATACAGACCCCCACAAGGCAGAGGCATCCATACACCATGATGCCGAATTAACTGACATTGATGATTTTTGAATTTTTTATGATATGTACAAAGTACAATCGTTATAGTTTGTTTGAAACAATGATAACTCAATGTAAAATTCTCATTCACAGTTTAAAATTGGTATGTTGTGTAAATCTCTCAATTTTACATTTACCAAACTTCTCATTTGTTGGACTGTCCACAACTCTCATTTTGGAGTGAAAATACCAAAATGCTCATTTCCTCCATGACCAAAATTCTCGTCTTGGTATAGAAGAACAACATATTATTTACCCCGAATAATAAATATTATCATTTTATTTAATACCAATATTCTCATTTCATATACCGAAATTCTCATATTTTGCAACTGTCATTTGCTTTAGGCCAAAATCCTCGTTTACTCTCAAACTTGCTCATTAACATGGTAAAATTATCATTTACTTCAAGACTAAGATTCTCATTTGTAAGATTGTCCAAACGTTCTTATTTTACTTAAGACCAAAATTTCCATTTCTGTGATGACCACAACTGCTCATTCTCTCGAACACTAAAAAACTCGTATCCCAAAATTCACTATAGCCCAAAATTCTCATTCAGTTCGAACCCAAAATTTCTCATTTGTTGTCCTGCCCAAATCTTATCAATTTCACTAAGACAAACATACACATGACTCATAACAAAATTCTCATTCCATGTACCAAAATTCTCATTTGTCGTTACTGTCATCTCCTTCTAAGTTTTATATTCTCGTTTGCTCTAATGCTTTTTCGTTTCACAAAGACCAAAATTCGCATTTCGTTGACGACGAAAATTCTCGTTTCTTGGTCTGTCTAAAGCTCTCGTTTCCACTAATAACAAAATTTTCATTATCGCCATGGCCAAAATTCTCATTTTATCGAATAACAAAACTAATTCCCGAATACTAATATTCTCATTTCGAGGAACAAAGTTCTCATTTCGAATAACAAAATTCTCATTTGTTTCATGACTGTCATTTTGCCTTAAATGAAATTTCTCATTGTTTGAACAAAAATCGTTAATTGAACTTGTAAACATCTATAAAGAAATGAAAACAAACAAACTTATACCATTCATACAAAAATTATTCAAATAACCTACTTACAAGATTTTCTATTATGATGTTCACTTTTCCCACACCTATCACACCTTATCTTCCTAACTTTCTCTCCCTGCGAAGGTATCCTCTTATTCTTTGGCCTTCCAGGCTATTTTTTAGACATTGGAGGGAGAATACGATCAACACCTCGATCATAATCAGTTTTCCAGAGTGTAGGAATAGGGTAAATCGAGCAAGAATAAGAGGCACGAAAGCCGTCAACAAGGTAATACGGGTCAACATACAAGTTCAAGTAATTCTCACTCTTCTTTAGAGCCCCAACTGCATATGAACAATGGAACTCGTTCAATTGCCACCGTCAGCAAGAACAAATACGTCTAGCCAAATCAACTGAAACAGATGGGTGTGAATGAACTTCGAACACATCAACCCCCGAAGCACTGACAACCCATGGCCTAGATTCGTTGAAGCCGTTGTACAACTCCTTGTCAATGACTGGGCATACAGTTGCTAACCACTT
>JAUTBS010205240.1:0-11703 GCA_032361285.1 Aequorea victoria | reverse complement strand
GCAGAAGAGTATGTTGAGCCATGGCGTACTTGATCAAGCAGCCGTTGCGCTTGGAAGAAGTTTTATTTCTGCAAACTTTTATTGTCGGACTGTAATAATTAAACAGGTTGTGCCATGGATGAAAATACGATCGTTATTATCTATGATAAATATTAAATTTTGTTGGATGGTTGTCATAGAATAACCCTAATTATTATTTGTACGTCTTTTAACTACCCGGGAATTTCGGGGCGTTACACTTTGCATGGATGGAAATGTCGAAGCCTGACCTATTGGAATGAAGTAGGGGAAAGGAAACTGTTGGTGCCTGAGATAGTTCAAATCACTGCAGACAAGGTCAAGTTGATTCGGGAAAGGTTGAAATACGCTCAAGATAGACATAAGAGTTATGCAAACAACTGATGACGAGACTTGGAGTTTGAAGAATGGGACCATGTGTTCCTAAAGATATCCCCATAGAAAGGTGTTATGCAGTTCGGTAAGTAAGGAAAGTTGAGTCCTCATTACATCAGACCATTTAAAATCATAAAAAGGATTGGGAGTACGATATACCAGTTAGCGTTGCCTCCATATCTATCAAAGCTACATGATGTGTTTCACGTATCCATGTTGAGGAAGTATATGCCCGATCATTCGCATGTCTTGTCAGTACGACCAATTGATCTTAGGTTGGATATATCTTATGAAGAAGAACCAATAAAAGTATTAGACCAAAAGGAGAAAGTGTTGAGAAATAAAGTCATAACGTTGGTAAAAGTCCTATGGTACAACCATTTTGTGGAATAAGCCACTTGGGAATGAGAGGAACAGATACGGCAGAAGTACCCACATCTCTTTGATCAGGTACGTTTAAATTTTAAAACAAATTTTTTTAAGGAGGGGAGAATGTAACATCCCGTAATTTATTTTTTTTAAAAAGAAAATTTTTAAGAATAATTAATGTTTATTAAACCTAGAAAGGTAATTATTAAATTAATTTTTGGCCAAATTAATTAATTTGAGAACTATGGGAATCAATTCATAAATCCCGATAGAAGAGGGCCTTAAGTGTATTTTAAGCCAAGTTAAGTTAAATCCACAAAATTTGAAGAGTAAAATATTTTATACATTAAAAAATAAAATTTGGTGGCTTGAAGTAGCAAATAATCAAAATGTCAGTGGATTTTGGGCTAACATCCCCATGCTCTTGTCCCATCATCCCTGTGTTTTCATCATTACAAGGCAGAAGTGCGTGATTCAAGAAACATGTTCTCCCTCTAACCGAGACCCATCTCTTTCCCCCAAAATCCCTGAAGTTTCCTTTGGTCCTTTAGTCGCATGTGAAGAGTTCTTGAGAGGAAGAGGAGGTGAGTAAGGAGATTCATGAGGCTGAGAAGGTGCTAGAGCTGGAGCGATAAAGTTTTCCCTCACCAAAAATGGAAAAGACGAAGGAAAGAGGAAGAGAAGCGGCACAAACCGCCATTGATGTCCTCCTTCAAGTTTATTGAGGTAAGGATCATACCATCAACTCACAAGTATTTCGCATCATGAAATACCTCTCTTAATCGGTGTATAAAACCCCTTTTCTTATTTGTTCCTACCTCTAAACACATGTATTTTTTAAATCTCCATTTTATCCACTGTTGGATATTTTTAATGGGAAAAATCTAGAAGTTTTGCTCTAAATCTTAGTAGAAAGACCCTTATAAAGAGTTTTGGTGTGTTGGATGCTTAAGTTATGGATGAGAGAAGTTCGTGGGTGTTATAGAGCTTTGAAAGATCTACAAAAATTATATTTTACACCCCAAACAGAACCTTATTTCAGAAAATGCACAAAAAATAGAGCATCGGCATTTTTGGCCTATTGAGTCAACCCAGACCCTTTCTGAGTCGACCCAAAGTGTGTTTCTCTCGGTAGTTTCTATCAGGCGAGCGTTTGAGTCAACTCAAGTCTTGTGGGTGTCGACTCAATCGGTGAAACTCTCTGTTATTTTAACAGGGAGGGCTTGAGTCGACCCAAGATTTGAGGGTGTCGACTGTTTTATCAGGCGTGGAAGTAAGTCAACCCACGGGGACCATGTGTCGACTCAATTGGAGTGGCTCTGTGTTGTTTAACAGGCGAGGCCGTGTGTCGACCCAAGCCTAGACACAGTGCATGTGAGTCGACCCAAGTCTTGTGTGAGTCAACCCAACCTTAGTCCAGTGCACATGATTCGAGGTACCTCGACCCAAACCCCTCTGTGAGCACCCTGAGTCGACCCGAAGGAAGGGTGAGTCAACCCAACTAGGTTTTGTGTAGACTTAAATATTTGAAATAGCTTTCTTCCAGTGATGTTTATGAGCCTTTGTGGCCACTTTTGGCCTTAAGTTTCTTTATGAAAAACATAGCTTATGGCCACATCTACCTCATAAAGTTTTAACAAAAATTATTACAAGGGTTTAATCCATCAACTGGAATTCACCAACATTATAGGGTTGGAAATCTCTAAGACTCAAGTGTAGGTCATGTTCCAATGGAAACTAAGAATCTTGTGTGACCATAGGGTCAAAATGAAAGATGTTAGGAATCATATAAGCATAAAGTTGATTCTTATTCATGGATTATTATATAATCTAAGTTCCGGAGGTTTAATCGCGGATGAGGGAACGTTACCTCATGATCAAGGAGGACGTTCGTGAAGTGTTGAAGTGAAAGGTGAGAGTGGCTAGCTTATTTAAAATAAAATGTAAAAAATGTGATTATCTTTAAATGTTTTGATAACAAGTTTTGTGATGATCTTATGGGTGTTTTCTTAAAGCATGTTTGAGTGTTCAAATGAAGTTGATCCTTGTTTTATCAAATGTGATCCTGTTTTATAATGGGTTGATAAGATAAAAAATGTATCTTGTGTTTGATATTTTGCTTGAGTGTGCTAAGTTATAGCAGGTAACCATCCCGGTGAGCCCTTTGTGTGGGCGGTTGATGGCTATTAAAGGCTTTGCCCCTTTTGTGGGTGTTTAGTAGCCTTAAAAGCATTATTCCTATGTTGGGCGGAGGTCCAGTGGTGGACAAAGCCCCGTTGATGGTGGAGGCCTTGGTGGATGATATATTTGTAGCCCCTAAGTTGGGCGGAGGTCCAGTGGTGGACAAAGCCCCGTTGAGGGTGTAACACTTACCACTAGTGATATATGAGTGGCACTCACACTTGCCACTCAAATGAAAGTGCATTGTGTCTTGAGGTAACGGTATCGTCGGAACTCCCGGTCATGAGGTTGAACGACTACTTGGGCACTGTAAAGCGTGAGTTGAGTGCTTGGTGTTATATATATATTCTTGTAGAAATATAACACGTGGATGTTGGGTTTATTGAAATGCTTTGGTAAATGCATTTCATATATGTTATCTGAAGATCATGGAATTTATTCTTATTTGTGTGTGTGATGTTGCTTTTACTATAAAATGATTAATGGCAGAGATGTTTTATATCTTGTTTCATTTTAATACTAAGTCCACTCTTCTGTAACCTTGTGGTTGCAGATTACAGCTCTGAATAGACTTTTGGTCCACTGTGCCAGGAGGAGGAAGATCCCTTTGTGTAATAGTATCTTTTTGGACTGTAATAGTAAACAGATGATTATATGTTGGTGAACGTGGTTCGGATTGAGTATCTCGTAGTCTAGCTTATCTTTTTGTATATCGGGATGGAGTATCCCTTTTGTGGAGTATATGTATAGTGTTTGGAAACAATTTGATGTTATAATGAAATATTTGATATTTTTTTTGGGCAATGCGGAGTGCATCCATTAATACATTGTTGTTGTTGTGGTTGAAGCAAGCTATATCACACCACTCTAAGTAGGATTATTTATCCTCTGGGGAGCAGGGTGTTTCATTATGTGCTAGTCTCTATTTTACAGCGATTTGCCACTGTTATGATCCTTTTTGAATGAATGAATGAATATTTTTTATTTTATGCTTTTGTGGTTTTTCCCGGCGATGTGATTCGGGATAGAAATTGTGAACTCCATGGATGAGGCATAGGATTTAAAATGTAATCTTTTCATTATGTATCTTCGGTTATTTTAAGTTTTGATCGATGAACGGAGAAGAGGATCATGCCCGACAATATTTACAATAGGGGCGAGAATTAGTTTTTGGACATCACCGTCCGTACGCCAGAGGGATTCCATCCGGACGGAGAACGAGCGTCCGGATGTTTGAGGAGTTCGTCTGAACATTTTTCTCCAGAAGATGTTTGGGTCAACTCATGATTGTAGACACCCCAATTTTGACTAAACCGCGCATAAGCTGGTTCTGTTAACTTCCGATGATGAATGCATACATAAGCTGCAATCAAGGAGAATTTGTGCAGGTCCGAGAGTCTAAGGAACACCATGGGATACCCCAAGACACCCCAAAACACCCTAAAACACCTAAAATACCAAAAATATCCCTTGATGCCACCTCTATCAGGCGCGCGCCACTTTCAAGTGGCGGACACCACTTCCCTCTAAAGAACCCCACGCCATTCCAAAATCCCCAGGCCACGCCAAGTCAAGGTGTCGTAAGCCACCTTAACCCTGGTGCGCGCTACCTCTGTGAGGATGCTTCTGCCCTTTTGGCAGCTTCCTCGCCCAAAGTCTATAAATAGGAGGCCTTCCCCCTCTTATTTCACATCTGAGATTTTGACAAGCCAAACCCCTGCCAAAACGGAAAGATCCCTGAACATATAAGTATTTAAACTCTACCAAATTTGAAACCCGAACAAGATCCTCAACATATAACTCTCGAACTTTTGCTAAATTCGAAACTGGAGTAATTGAAACATCAGAATTTCTTGCATTGGAACAACTTTGAGGACTTAAAGACTGCACGAAAGGCTTTCCGAGGACGCGCCGTATTCGAGAAAAGCTGCGGAACTGCTTGAAACTTTACTTTTCGACCGGGATATACAATAAATTTCCTTTTTCTCATCTTTTTCATCTATCTTCTAGTTTGTTTCTTAACACTTAGTTCTATTCAGTAAAAGGGGGAAAGATGTCGTTGCCCTCATTCTCCCCGGCTTCATTTTATTTCTCGTTTATGCATCTTTTTTTTCGTATGCTTAGAAAAGTATGTTAGTTTTCTTTCATTTTTCTTAACTTTGTAAGTAAGTAAAAATGCATGAAATGTTGGATTTAGACTATTTGTTGAAAACCCTAAATGAATTGATATCCTTTTATTTTCTTTCTAGTATAAAAAACACAATTGCACACAAAGCACACTCTTTTCTCAAAATAGTAGCCTCTTTTGGGCCTCCCAATATCGAGCTCACTCTTTTATAGTGATGCGTGCTACTTCCAGAGAGACCAAAAGTGGCGCACACAAAGTTCAGATATCGCGCACCAGGTTATGAGGTGGCGTACGCCACCTCTATTGAAAATCAGTGGCTTTCCAGTTACTTTTTCTATATCTTTTGTATTTAACAGTATGTTTTTATATGCATAAACTGCACTGATGTGTTGCCATCTCCCGTTTGACATGCCATTAAGTGTATAAATATATAGAAAACCTTAGTTTTAGGTTAAGTTTTACTTGCTTGTTTGCTTTTGAATGTTCTTTCTTTAACCCCATTTCTGTATGTATTGCTTTTGATGAATTTAAGACGCGAACTAAAAAAACGGTTAAGTAGAGGCCAGTCTTCGGATCGGACGAGAGGGGCACCTAACACCTTCTCATTTTATACCCTAACTCCCGGACCATTATCTCTGGTAATGATAGACTAGTTCCTTGAAAGTTTTATTTTCTTGGTTTTCTATTAAAAAAACAAAGTGGTGACTCCAATTGTGCAGCCTTTAACACGGACGCATTTGGGGGCTCTCTTTTCAAAATATAAAATATTGCTTTTTCTTTTATCCTAAAATTGAGAGCCTGTTTTCAAAAAGGGTAAATAAAATGAAAATGAGTGGACGACGAGTTTTTCGAAGAGGGTTCCTCACAATGGTGTTCCGTTCGGACGTTGGGTCGACTCATGGTGTTTCGTTCGGACGCTGGGTGCATTCCGTGCGGACGACGAGACTGTTTCTAACGTGCTGAAGACGCGATCTTCTGGATTTTTGAGATTTTTTGAGATTTGGGGTTATCATTTTAACGGATAATCACTAGATCATAATAGTGGTTTATTTAATTTTATTTCTTATTATTTTTTTGGATGAATAATTTATTATTTTTTGTATGGTTTGTTTTATTTTTTTTAACAAACGGTTAATACGAAAAAATAATAATTTTTTTTAATCCAAATGAATATGAAATTAAAATATTTTTATTTTAATTTAAACTTCAAACAAATATGATTTTAATTAAATAGAGAAAAGTCTAGCTTTAATTAATTTTTTGTTTATAGTTTTTTTATTAAAACAAATTAAACTACTATATTTAATTTACGGGGTTTTAAATTATTTTGAGTTTTAAAGATTTTAACCAACCGATTTTAAAATTTGGATTAAATGATTTTCCATAATTAAATGGGTTTTATTTATATTAAACAAAAATATTTTAATTGATTAAATAGGGCAACCTGAATTTTAATCGGAATTAAAATTTTGTTTAATATTAAACAAATGTTATTTGTTGGGTTTCTATATTAATTAAACAGAATAAGTTTTAATTTTCTTTATCCAAAATTTTATTAAAGAATTAAAACTTTGTTTTAATTAATTTTAGAATCAAAAAATATTTTTCAAAAAACTCTCGATTTTCAAAAATTAAGTGGGAGAGAGATTTAGTCATATATAAATTCTGCGGTATTCATTACTTGTTCGTTGGTAATGCAATTACAGTCTGCGTGCCGACTTTGACTTTCGACCTCCCCATCGGATGGATTGTAATTGTGGGTTACCGGAACGGATCTCCGAAAGCAGTGATTCAATAAAGAGTGTCAGTAGGATTGCATCATCTCCAGCTGAGAAATTCGGTACAAAGACACAGTCTTTTCAAATTAAAGTAATGATATATACTTAAACGAAAATAATAGTATCCTCCCCATCAGAGTCACTACTATTATTTTTTGGGACCAAAGGTATATCGGCTATTTAATTTACTAAGAATGTTTGATATCTTAGAAAGTAAAATTAATTAATTTTGGGTCTTTCCGGGCGAATGTTGATTGGTAGATGTCCACACTAGCGTGGCCTGCTATATCATAGTGTGCTGGATTATCGATTAATTCTTTTAAAATAATGGTTGAGAGTATCAAATTTTAAATTAAATTAAAATATTTCCTCATAAAATTAATTAAGTTTAATTTTTGATTCTCAAAATTTTAAAATGACTTTCAATCCACTTGCAAGTATTTTCAAAAAATACAAACTTACTGGACCGAATTTTATCACTTGGAAAAGGAATTTGGACATAGTATTAACTTTCAAAGATTTTGATTTCTTGATATGGTCTGTCCACCGGTACCTGGTGAAGGGGTAACCGAAGAGGAAAACCGACTTTACCAGAGGTGGATAAAGGCTGATAGGATGATGCGGTGCTATATACTGGCTTCCATTTCAGATGTACTACAACATCAACATCAGTAAATGAAGACTACCTTTGATATGATCCTAAGCCTGACAGGAATGTTTGAGGATCAGGGTCGTACGGCTAGGTAGGTCGCCGTGAAGGCCTTAATGAACATAACCATGACCGAGGGTACACCAGTGAGAGACCACGCTAGGAAGATGACCGGCCTTCTGAATGAGTTTCAGGTCCTAGGAGCAGAAATTGATGAGAAAACCCAGGTTAATATGTTGTTCCAATCACTGCCTGGCTCATTTTAACAGTTTCGCCTGAATTACAACATGAACAAGTTGGATTTTACTCTGGTAGAACTATTGAAAGAGCTTCAGGCAGCTAAAACTGTTATTCAAAAATCGACGAGTGCCTTTATTGCTGAAAAAGGTTTTCCTTCTAAGCTGAAAGGCAGAAAAAAAAAAAGAAAAAAAAAAGGTTCAGTAGCAGGGTAAGGCACAGACAGTCTGCCCAGTTCAGGGAAATATGAAGAAGCCTAAGGACAAATGCTATCACTGCAACAAGTCAGGACACTACAAGAACAACTGCTTGGATCTTCTCATCACAAGGAACAAACAAGGTAAATCTTATTCTCTGGTTGTTGAAAAATGCTTAGTAGTGTTATCTACCGGTACCTGATGTGTAGATACGGGAGCCACTAATTATGTCTGCAATTTATTGCAGGAGTTCTAGAAAATCAAACAGCTTACAGATAAAGAGATCTACCTGCACATGAGCAATTCTACTGGGGTCGTTACTATTGATGTAGGAGATATTAGTTTATCTTCTGGTAGAAATAGGAATTTAATTTTAAAGAATGTTCTTTTTGTACCTTTAATAAAAAGAAATTTAATTTCAGTTTCTGCTTTGATTCGATATCGATATTCAATTTATTTTAATAATAAAGTCATTATTAAGGATAGTAAAAATGTTATCTGTCATGGTACGTTGGTGAATGATCTTTATATATTAAATTCTGATATTTTTGCCTCGCAACATAACGAGGTGAATAACACACATGTATTATCATTTAAGAGAAAGTGTTCTTCTTTGACGAACCAAACATATCTTTGACACTTACGTCTGGGTCATATTAATTTAAAAAGAATTCAAAGAATGGTAGAAGATGGACCTTTGGGTTTATTGGAAGTGGAGGCACTTCCAGGCTGTGAATCATGTTTAGAAGGTAAGAAGACCAAAAGGTCATTCCCGGCAAAAGGATATAGAGCCAAAGATGTGTTACAATTGGTTCATTCAGATTTATCTGAACCTATGACTATCCGGACAAGAGGTGGCTATGAGTACTTTGTCACACTTTGTCACTTTTATTGACGATTACTCTAAGTATGGATATATTTACCTACTTTGCCATAAGTTTGAGACCTTTGAGAAATTCAAAGAGTTTAAGGCTGAGGCGAAGAAGCGGACATGTAAAAATATTAAAATCCTATGATCTGATCATGACGGTGAGTACCTCTCGGGAGAGTTTATGTACTATTTATCTGTGGAATGGATTAAATCCTAGTTGTCTGCACCTGGTATACCTCAGCGGAATGGTGTAGTGGAAAGAAGAAATATGACGTTTAAAAAATGGTAAAGTGCATGATGAGTTATTCGGATTTAAATAATTCTTTCTGAAGTTACGCATTAAAAATAGCGGCTTATATTTTGAACTTGGTACCAACTAAGGCTGTACCTTCTACTCCTAAAGAACTATGGACTATGCTCAAATCTAGTCTAAGACATATTCGGATTTGGAGGTGTCCAGCACACGTGCTAAAGAAGGATGTCGATACGTTGGAATCAAGATCAGAAGTCTGTTTCTTTATCAAATATTCCAAAAGAAAGAAAGGTGGTTTGTTCTATAATCCTAAGAATCAGAAGGTCATTGTTAGCACCAATGCCTGATTCGTGGAAGATGATTATATGTTAAACTACCAGCCCAGGTCCCGTGTTGTTCATAATGAGTTGAGAAGAGAGGCACCAGCACAGTCTTCTACGATACCACCAGTACATGATGATTCTCCAGCTATAATGAGTACACATCCATAGGAAGAGTTTCATCATAATGGGAGTGTAATTTGTTTACCCGAGAGGTATAATCTCTTGGGTGAGTCATATGATAAAATCTTGAAAGAGTAGGATACTAAATCCGATAACTACAAAGATGGAGATCTTTGGCATAGAGCTATGGAATCTAAAATGGAGTCTATGTACTACAATCAGGTCTGGAAAGTTGTAGATCCAACTGATGGGATAAAACCCGTTGGGTGCAAATGGATATACAAAAAAAGAGAGGAACGGACAGGAATGTTAAAACCTTAAAAGTTAGGCTTGTTGCCAAACGGTTCACTTAGAAAGAAGGAGTCGATTATGAGAAAACCTTTTTGCTGGTAGCCATGCTTAAGTCCATCCAAATTCTCTTATTTGTTGTCGCACATTTTGATTACAAGATTTGACAAATGAATGTCAAGACGACTTTCCTTAATGGAAGTCTTGATGAATGCATCTATATGGTGCAATCAGATGCATTCATAGTAAAGGGCCAAGAGCACATATTGTGCAAGCTTAAGAAATTCATGTATGGACTTAAGCAAGTATCGAGGTTGTGGAACATTTAATTTGATCAGAAGATTAAAAGATTTGGCTTTGATCAGAGTCTTGATGAGTCATGTGTGTACAGGAAGCGCGACGGTATCGTGGTGGTGTTTTTAGTACTATACATGGATGACATCTTGCTCATCGAAAATGATGTGGGGGTGTTATCTTCTGTGAATGTATGGTTGTCCAGTCAATTCGATATGAAGGACTCGAGATAAATCACTCACATCCTTGGGATCAAGCTTACGCGAGATCGAAAACAAAGAATGTTTGCATTATCTCAGGTGAGGTATATCGACTTGATGTTAGCTCTCTTTAGCATACAGGATTTGAAGAAAATGATTTTTTTCTTTTAGACATGGAATCACTCTATCCCGGGATTAGTGTCCTAAGACACATGAGGAGATAGAGAAGATGAATGACATTCATTATGCTTCGGCAGTTAGAAGCCTCATGTATGCTATGCTCTACACCAGAGAAAATATCTACTTTGTCATTAACATGGTTATTAGATATCAGTCTAACCCAGGACAGGAGCACTAGACTGCAGTGAATAACATTCTCAAGTACCTTAAAAGGACTCGAGACTATATGTTAGTTTACGAGTCTCAGAATCTAGTACCTTTAGGGTACACAAATTCTGATTTCCAAACTAATATAGATTTAAAAAGGTTTATCTCTGTATATGTGTTTACATTGGGAGGTTGAGCCATAAGTTGGAGGAGTGAGAAGCAATCTTGCATTGTTGATTCCATCATGGAGGCCGAATATGTGGCAGCCTCTGAGGCAGCCAATGAGGCTATTTAGCTCAAGAACTTCCTAATAGACTTGGATGTGATACATTTGGTACAATCGGCTATTAAACTTCATTACGATAATAGTGGAGCGGTTGCTAACTCGATGGAACCACAAGTTCATAAGAAGGGAAATCACATAGAGTGTAAGTATCATCTCATTCGGAAGATCATGCAGCGTGGAGACATTGTTGTGTGTCAGATTGCATCGAGGAACAATCTTGCGGATTCTTTTACAAAAGCATTACCAGCGAAGACGTTTGATATGCATGTAGAGGGTTTGGTGTAAAGTGTATGCAAGCGTGACTTTGATTATAAGTGGGAGATTATTAGGGTTATATATTAAAAGTCATGCTTTTTTGTATATATTTTATTATTTATTTGATAAAATTCTATTTTAATGAGAATCTAAATGAGAATGAATACTTATATATTTTATTTTATATTTATGCATGCTCGTCCTTTTGTTCGTGTCGAGTATTTGATTCGGTATGTAGAGCTCGGCTTACATACGAAAGATCGAATTATATGTTCTGACAGAATAATTATAATTAAAACTCACAGTCTAGATATAATTGAAAAAACTATTGGAACGACTATAACACATTATTTTAGTAGGCTTATTTTGGCTACGATGAACGATTTAAATTTGGTATTCAAAATTTAGACTCAATGTCTTAGTACACTTGGTGTGTATTGAGTAGGATCATTGAGGTAATTAATTTTATACTGAATTTTATAAATTAATTCACACCTCGTATTACTATATATTGCTTAAACTCTTAATCCCGACGTATTTATTAGACGTGTGCA